>SNQJ01S0194968.1:17584-29993 GCA_010110895.2 Picea sitchensis | reverse complement strand
GTAAACTTGATATCTGAAGCACTTGGAAAAATTATGGGTCTTGAAACCAAACCACATCCAAAGCCTTATCCTCTTGGTTGGGTATGTGATAAAGAAAAACTTAATGTCACCAAGCAATGTAGGGTCTGATTTGTTATTTCTTCAAAGTTGATTGATGAAGTGGATTTGGATGTTGTATCACTTGATATATGTGGCATAGTGTTGGGAAGTCCTTATCTTCATGATAGAAAATTAGTGTTCGTTCGTCATGAGAACAAATGTCACCTTACTAAGGGGTAAGTGAAATATATTGTTAGAGCCCACATCATGAGGGTAAACACAACACTTGTTAGTGCAGGACAAATGAAGAGCCTCATAAACACTAATAAGAGATATGTACTCATGGTCATAAGGGAGAAAGATGTCGAAACATCCGACGCTTTCCAAGGATGTGATCCTTCTCATAAGAAATAACTAATTGATATTGTTTCCAAGTATGATGATATTTTTCAGGAACCAAGTAGACTACCTCCTAAGAGAGAAATCCAACATGAAATACATATTCAGCAGAATTCTCCTCTTCCTAATGTGGGCATGTATAGGATGTCAGTTGTAGAGATGGCAGAGATCAAGAGGCAGGTACAAGGCTTATTAGATCAAGGGGTCATCAGGTCCAACTCATCCTCTTATAGTTCTCCGATCATGATGGTGCCAAAGAAGGATGGCACATGGCGAATGTGTGTCAATTACTGGGCCTTAAATAAAATCACGACGAAAAATCGATACCCTCTTCCTCATATAGACGATTTACTTGATCAGTTAAAGAATGTTGTTTATTTCACTAAGTTGGATTTGCACAGTGGATACAATCAGATCAGGGTTGCAGAACATGATGCATGGAAGACTACCTTTAAGACCAAACATGCATTTTTTGAGTGGTTAGTTATGTTGTTTGGGATTTGTAATGCCCCGACAACCTTCATGCGTGTGATGAATGATGTATTCAGTCTATTTCTAGATGTTTTTGTGATTGTATATTTAGATGAAATTCTTATATTTAGAGGGACTTTGGATGAACATGTAAGGCATGTAAAGAAAGTATTGGATACTTTTCAAAGGGAAAAGTTGTATGTAAAATTGTCCAAATGTGAATTTGGTAAGACTACACTTATGTACTTAGATCATATTGTAGGAGGAGGACAATTGAAAATTGATCCTTCCAAGATTGATGTAATTGTAAATTGGCCTGAGCCCAAAAGTGTAACCGAGATACAGAGCTTCTTAGGTGCAGTCCAGTATTGGAGTAGATTCATTTCAAACTTCTTCTTCATAGCAGCTCCTTTGCATGCCTTAACTAATGTGAAGAACACTTTTCAGTGGGGAGGAAAGCAACAAAAAGATTTCAACACTTTGAAAAAAAATATCAGTACCGCACCAGTATTAGCACTGCCAAATATTCAACAGCCCTTCGAGATCATGCCAGATGCTAGTGGATATGCCATGGGTGAAGTATTGATGCAATATTGTAAGCGTATCTGTTACCACTCTGAAACTTTTAACCAAGTTGTTGTTAACTATCCTACATATTATAAAGAGTTGTATACATTAGTTCAAAGAGGAAAGAAATGGAATCACTTCTTGTTAGGAAATGAAAGAATCATACATACAAATCATCAACCCTTACAGTATCTCCAAGCAAAAACCAACTGCAACAGTCTCAACATTACAGATGGATGGGTTTCCTACAATAATTTCATTTGGTAATCTAGTACAAAAAGGGTATGGGTAACAAGGTAGCTAATATGATTTCTAGACCTTCTATTTTTTCTTCTATTATTTTGAAGAATGCTTCTTTATCTCATGATAGCTGTGGAACAATATGCCATTGATGGATATTTTAAAGAAGTATATGAGAAGCTAACCCTTGGTGCACAGGTAGAGAACTATTTTCTGCAGGGAAAACTACTCTACCATCTTGGGAAGCTATGTATTCCTACAAGTGAATGAGTCCATGTAATATGAGAATCTCAAACTTCTCTTGTGTCTAGGAATTTTGGGGTAGGAAAAATTATGTCTCATCTGCAAAGGTTTTGTTACTAGCCTCAGATGAAAGTAATTGTAACTAAATCTGTAAAGGGGTGTGTGATGTGTTCTACTTGTAAGCCCACTAATAGAAAATTGGGGCTATACTCACCACTACCTGTTCCATCCCATCCATGGGAAAGTATCTCCATGGATTTTGTAGGGGGTTTACTAATTTTGAAAATGGGTCATGGATATTTGTATGTTGTAGTGGATAGGTTCAACAAGATGTGTATCTTAATGCCATGTAAAAAGAAGATCACTACTCAGTAGACCGGTAATATCTTCTTTCAGTATGTTCGGGTTCACTTTGGGTTACCCACATCCATTATCTCGGATCGAGATTCTTGATTCCTTGGGGAATTTTGGACAAGTTTGTGGAGAATGATGGACGCCAAGTTGAATAGGAGCACTACTTTCCATCCACAGACCAACAAATAGAAAAGGGTTGTTAATCGAACAATGGTACTTTTGCTTCAAGGCTACTGCAACAAGCATCCCAAGTTATGGGATGAACAAATACCCTATGTACAACATGATTACAACCAAGCCTTACATTCCTCCACTCAGTGTTCATGTTTTGAGACATGTTTTATGTATTTACCTAAAGTTCCTTTGGAATTGATGTGTGGGAGAGATGTCGATTCAAATGAAGAAAAAAATGAGGGCAGAGCCCGCAAGTTTATCTAGAGGATCCAGCAAGTACACCAAGCATTCAGGGAAAAGTTGGAGAAAAGTCAAGCACAGTATAAATTTCAGCATGAAAAACACATGTTTGATCATCAGTTCCAAGTTGGAGACCAGGTATGGATTCACATCAACAAGGAAATATTGAAGGGTGAAGGAAAGAAACTCAAGCCCGTCCATTATAGACCCTTCACTATTTTGGAGAAAAGTGGTACCAATGATTTTCATCTAGATCTTCCACCTTATGTGCAGATCTACTCAGTTGTAAATGTGGAGAAATTGAAACTTTTTGAGCCTCCCATAATCATGGATCAAGGTGAGGAGGTTTTAATACCTTTAGTTGATGAGTTTTCTCCTGAGTACTTGGATGATTTAAAACAATATATCATCCGAGACAAAAGGACAAGGACTTCACGCAAGTTATGTTGATTATATTAGAGTAGGCTTAAAGGGAACACATCCAAGCAAGACAAAGTGGATTCAGAAGGACAAGGTGAGGGAACTCTTCCCTCACTTATCTGTTGATTGATGAAAGCTTTTGGTGGTCCAAAAATATCTCAGTGGGAAGGAGTGATCCAAAAATGATCCAGCAAAGACTAAGGACAACTTAGAATTCGCAGAAGCAACTCAAGAATCTTAGAATGGCCTCAACAGATAGAGAAAGGGAAAAACTTCAAAGTCCTCAAAACTTAGTGAAATTGGAGTCATCGTGAAGAGTGCATCGCAAGATTTCCAACGGTGTAAATGGCTCGTAAAATGGAGTTATAGATCAAAAGATATTTGCAATCAAAGTTTTGGTCAACCTAGCCCAATCAATAGGGATGAGACAATATCCGTACTGTTGACTTCAGCATCGGTACAGATGATGTCAGCATCTGTACAATGTACATGGAACACACAGAAGGTGACATGTGTCATGTTGACATCAACATGGTGACGTGGTAGCACTAGAGGCTACCACGTTTCACTCATTTTCAACATTTTCTGGTCAGTCCGTGGACCAATGAAAAAGCGCCATGTGGAAGTCCATACAACCATGTGGAAAATTGTATGGGACGTAGCAGGATGGTGTGGTAGGATGACGTGGAAGGTGACATGGTAGGTGACTGTGAAAGTGGTTGGCATGGGCCAATGGTTTGCTGCCACGTGGTAGTGGGAAAATGCCCAATGAGTGCTCGCAAACAAAATTTTCAAAAATAAAAAAAGGGCCCGCCAAATCAAGCGAAGCCCCGCCAAATATGGAGGCCGAAATGCAAGCTCTGACGGATCCAAACAACGCTCCAAAATTGGTGAAGTTCCAAACCATATATATACATTGTTATAACAATAACCCAAAAGGGGACGCTCACGGGCTCGACCCCGAGACTTCCCCCTATCCAACACCTTAACCATAGTATCTGCCACCGTTGGGCCAACGAACTCCATTGGTTAGCCCACCCCACTTTTTTCTTAAATGATGATTCTTCCCACGGACAGGGAGGAGGGCACTTAATGGTATGGTTGGGCACATATTTCGAGATGTAGTACAAATAATTAATTGCAGGGAGAAGGCATGAAAACTGAGACAATATTTCTCAAGGACTTGGGAGTGCCAGAGTCATATTGAGGCATGGAGAAAATCATTTTTGGGTAATTATACACCATGAATTCAATGGTGCTGCCTGTTTTTTTATTTGAGCAAATATTCTACAACTTAATTCCATAATAAGGTATACTTATGTAATTTTCCAAATTATTTTGCTGAGTTAATAAAAAGGCCTACCCATTTGAGAGCAGGACCCAAAGACATAGTCCACTAGGGACGAACTCCATTATCAGGTTTTTGTGTTCAGATTTGATGCTTATGTCTCTTCATTGTTGATCTTTTCCTTCATTATGGTGCACTTTAATTTATGCTCATTTAATACAATTCTTTATAAGTCACTTCGATGAAAAGATCCCAGATCAGTGATCGATTTTGGGAATTGGGTACTGGTTCCTGACTGTGATTTTGTTTAATGCTTTGTAATCAATGCAGCACCACTAGGTCCTATCATTCTTCTACACCAGTACAATTAAGCTTCTGCAAGGGTAGGAGTTAGGTTTGATGTTCCCCTTTTGAAGAAGCTCTTGGATCTGACACTTGATTTCGTCATTTTCCATCAGTGAGTGAAGATAGATTGGTCCATTATGCAGAGGTTTACAATGAATTAGATCAAGTGGATGCTTGACTTGGCAGTGCGTCGGTACCTTGGTTGGTGAGGAGAAGATGTCTCTGTACTGTTCCACAATCCCATCCGCTTGCTTCAGCTGCAAAGAGAGGCTCTGTGTAGAGGCCACAATTGTGGCGATGATCTTCTTCTTACTATGAGAACGGATCACAAAAAAGATGAAATTCCCATTCTGTGAAATGACCTTACTGCATGGCTTAGAAGATATTAAAGAAATAGTGGTAGGCGATGCTACCTCTGGTATTCTATACATTTTCTACCTAAAGTAATAATAACACTGCAGGGTCTAGACTCATACACAACATGATGCTTCCACAAATATGGTTGTCCTAAAATAACATCACAAACTTCAAGGGGAGAAATATCACACAATACCTCATCTTTGAAAGGCTTGATGCCATAGAGAAAATGACATTGTTGGATGACACAGAGATCTTGTCCTTGGAAAAGCCAATTGATATTGTAGGGATGTAGGTGCGGTGTCATCAACAGGTCCAACTACTTAATGACCTATGCTAATATCAAGTTCTTATGACTATCATTGTTGATAATGAAATGAAGCAGCCCCCTTTACCCACATCTATGAGTGAAAGAAGCATTCCCCTTCCTCTGGTTCTTCTGGTTCACCTTGGTTGGACTTTGGTGGTAGCGACAATGGCACTAGGTTCAACATCAATAATTCGCTTCCCTCCCTCTATATTTTATTTGGATTTTCAATCGGCCTCTGACTCGGAAGCCTTCAACTCGGCCACGAGTGAGTTCTTGGAGCAACACTCTTTGGTGTTGTGCCAAGGGAGTTTATGGTATTCACACCATTTTCTTGTGTCCTTATTCAAATTCTCATTACCCTTCTTGTGTTGTGTCTTGTATTAGTTGTTCTAAGAGTAGACATCATTGTTCTATCCCTTGTTGTGTAGGTTGGGGCTGCCTTTTCCCTTCTTTGGTTGTGAGGAGTTTGTAGATCAAAACTCTCGCCTCTTATGCTTGAATTTTTTCTCAATCTTGACAACATATCTATAAGCCATACTCAATGATGTGATGTCCAAAAAGTCCATTTTTTTTTGAATGTAACTATGCAAACAATCGCAGTATTTGAGCACCAGATGTCGCTCAGATTATTTGATACCCAATTTGGTGAGTAGGGTATGTAAAATATTGGTGAAATATGGTACTGTCTGGTCTCTTTCTTGACGCAGGGTAGTCAATCTGGTGTACTTGTCCTAATAGCTTCCAACATGGTAGAACTGTTCTTCAATTCATCCTAGAAGGAATCCCATGTAGGGGAGACCACACATATTGCAGATTCCTCTATGGCCCTTTGCTTAGAGTAAGTATCCCACCAATCCTTAACATGGGGGACGACCTTGAGGAGTGCAAAAGTAATTTTTTCCCTATCGAAAATATTGTGGACCGAAAAATACCCTTAGAGAAGATTCAATCATTTATCTACAACATATGCCTCTATCAGTCCTTCAAATAATGGAATATTGAAATTTACCTGTACCTTGAAGGGGGTTACATGTCCATTTGATGAAGCTGCTTCTCCCGTGGGCAACCATGAAAGTATTTGTGCAAAGTTATCCATCATTTTGTTCCTTTGTCGTGCAAGGGATTCCTCAAGAAAAAATTTAAAGCGATCTCTTGCTCCATTATCTTTCTTTTCATCCCCCATGGGTTGGTGTTGGGATTGATGTGACTGATCTTGCAAAGGCTCGACTGGTTCAAGTCCTAACTTCTTGTACCCAGATCTTGTCGGGGACATGCACGAAGAAAAATAAATGAAGAGAAGACCACTCCGATACCACTGATCTGGATTTAGGAGTAGAATGAACTGATTAATAGACTGAATATAATAAATACAGAGATATGGATAACAACACAGGTATCCAGTGAAAAATATCTTCTATTGAATAAATGAAATAGGCTAAAATTGTAAAACTACAAAACTAAAACAACTTTCTCGAATGGTGGTATCTATCTCTCAAAAGAGATGTGGCCGATACATGCATTAGTCTAAGCATAATGATTACAATGAGGTTCCATAGGCCATTTTAATATTATTCATGAATTCCAAAACCCTAGACATCCAAAAACCTAACCCTAGGAGATGAAATGCCAAAATTCATGTGGGCCCTGATGGGTAAATTGGTAACTCAACTTCCCGGGGTCGTAACTTTTCCTACGACCTCCATTTTAGGGGTGTGACAGCTCGTAGGAAAGGTCTTTTCGAGAAATACACATTACACCATCAAACTCTGACTTCGTCTACAGTTTGACTGTGGCAAGCCAAAACAAACATTGTTTAGGGCCCCAAAACGGCCCTAGAAGTACATAAAGATGTGCTGACATGAAAATATCCAAAATAAGCCAGTTGGATTAGGTGGGAGGCCACCAATATCCACCTGGAAGATGTGTAGGTATTTAGACAGCCCCGAAAGTGTAGAACCCACCATTACAAATAAGTACATAAGAACGTGTTGAACTAAAAACTGTAAGAGGAGCTAGTTGGAATAGGTGGGTGGCCACCAATATCCACCTAGATCAAGTCTTCTCACCAACATCATGCAACAAGATCTCCCCAATATCAATTGGTATTCGTTGAGTACATCTACTCTCACTGCTTCGATTTCTCTCATGCTTTAAAAAAGCATAAACATTTAGTTATTGGTGATATAATCAATTATGAATAGATTTTACAAGTATACTAAAATGATGGCCTTATTGATTTTATTTACCTGCATTTGCATAATTGGGGAGATTGGTGTCTACCCCAAGATTTTTCGATATTCAACCACACTTTGAAAACCAAACTTGAAACCAAGCTTTAGGGCTTCCTCGGTGGTAGGGGATTTGAACGTATTTCCCTGCAATGCATAACATCATTAAAATTGCTTGTAATAAAACAATTGTTTGTTTGCCACTATTAAATAAATATTCGCCACAATTAATCATTTAATTCTTATGATTCGTGCTCTTAGTTTTTTGTAGCCACCCTAGCCCATTTCTTTTCCTGTGCTTTTCCATTCTATCCTTTATTTCTTTGGAGGTGTCGGGCAACCTATGAAAATTTTGAAATATGTTAGATGTCACAATTGTTATTTAAAACAAAAAGAAAACAAAATTGAGCATATTTCACTAAAAATATGATATGTGTCATGCCTTGCTTTACCAGGTCGTGGTTCTTTTCCTTGTATTTTTAACAAATTCTCCTTTGCATCCTCTATCCGTGCCTTCCACTCTTTCTCCCAAACCATGGGAGGATGATCATACTTGAGGTTTTCTTCCAATCTTTTCCTATACTAAGCCCTAGTATATTTCAAACTCTCACCAGCTAAATGGGTGACCACGTTTTTGTTGAATGTATTTCCAAACAAGTTTACCATATGAATTATAAATTCATCTTTCAAATTGCTATCTCGGCCATTCCACCTTGTGTAAATGGTGGGGCCAAAAAGCTCCAATGCCTTGTCATTCAAGTTCCTATAGAGTAAATTATTTCCTATAAAAACATTATAATCATTAATTTAAAATAATTTCAACATATGTGTTTTTCAATTACATGATAAAAATAAATCAATTAATTAATAAATACCTGCAATCTTTTGTATATTTATTGGAACACAACCGTCATCCACCAGAAATGTGACATCTAGTGATCCTGTACTTTTCACCCATGCTGCTCTAAGATAAGCTTCCTCACAATCAACACTAGGTTCATCTCCAACATCATGTGGAGTTCGTATGTCTGTATGTCTCCGCTCGAGCATGTCATGCTGCTCAAAATCAGTATGCTCATCATTTGATTCGAGGCCAACTTCAGAAGAGTCAAAAATCCTCACTGGTATGCTATGTTGACATTGTGGCTGCACTGGAGCATCACTGCTACCAATAACAGTCTTTGTAGGTTGTCCACTCTTAGGTTTTAAAAAATCCTACAAAAGGAATACTTGACTTTATCAGATCATATAAAAAATATAAAACTAAAAAACATAAATGAATATATGTCATAGCTGATACAATTATGTAAAGATGCCACTTACCCCATTAGAATGGATTTGAGCTTTCAACTCATTAATTCTTGCGATGATCTCCTCCATCATGGGTCTTCTGCTAATCAAACCAAGTAATTCTATGTTTTCCCTTTTTATCGCCTTCCTAATAGTTTCCATTGGGTTTGTCAAATACAATATTTCTTCCTCAATCACCTCATCATCCACATCGAGTATGGACTACAAATGTCAAACAATAAATTAAGGAAATTAATTTTAACATTAAAGAAAATTAGTTATTGTAATCATATTTAGTTACTATTAACATTTACCTCATGCAACATGGTGGGTGACTTTCCACAGTCACCCTAGACGGATGTAGCTACAAGTGACTTTCCATGGTCACACTGGACGGATGTAGCTGCAAGTGACTTTCCACGCTCACCTTGACACAATAAATCAATCAATAAAATTTATGAAAATAATTGCAACATTAAAAAAAAATAGATATTGTAATCATATTAACAACTATTATATAATAAAAAAATGTGTTATTACATCAAAGTTTACCTATTTGAAGTGGCCTCTAGACCGTGCAAGCATCCAAACATAATTGCTCTTCCACAATACAAGAAGTAAGACAATTAATGCAAATGGTTCAGTTAAATGGTATATAAGATAATTAATACAAATAAATAAATAATAATAATGACTAATCAAAGGTTGAGTTAAATGGTATATAAGATATTTACCCCCATAATAGCATCCCCTCCATCTATTCGATTCAAATTGTAATCGATCAACAACTCTTCACCTGCAACTATTGATTTTGTTTCACATACAAATATACGATTTCCTTTATGCCCCTCAAATATGCAATTCGATTTCTTAGTTGTTGTCCCTGGCCGCCTACTATTTATAAATCCCTTAATGTTTCCATAAGCTTTTGGCCTTCCATCAATATACATATTCACCCCTTTGTTTTGTTTGTTCTCTGCTAGTTGTATATAATTTGCAGCAACTCCGTATCTCCACATACTTCGCGTATATTGAGACAACATCAACCAATGATTGTATTTGTAGCATGGTCCGACATACTCCATATTTGTCCTTTATGCCATCCATGGAAAATAGCCCCAATCCATGTAAGGACAATGGAGCAATGCGATACATCCTCCCATTGATGAAAAAATTTGTGTCCAATTGAGGTAGCTCCTTAGGTACCCATGGTTGCACTAGATGTCTATACGTCAAGGAAAAATCAATGTCACCTATGCTCTCATCATCATAATCACGTTACCCTCCTTCAGAAATAAAAAAATTCATGCGTCTATGAAATCTTCTCCTTACCTTTTCAACTCTAGTTGATCTAGAACTATTAGATATAGTACAATATGTCTCACTTTCAACCTCTCCTAGTATATCTTGATCCTCAGTTGAGGAAGATAGATTTGACAGGTACCTATTTGGTGGTACCTACACTGAATAGAATGAGAAGATAAGTTAGTGAACTAAGTATTTTGGAAGAGATGAAGATTGTTTACTTGAAAGTCATGAAATGTGAATTGCATTCAACAAGCATGGTTTAATTAGAATGCAAGGCCTTTTGACATTGATGTCATGTTATTTTATATCGTTGCTCATGATTTTAATTTCTCATAGAGATATTTTCTCTAGATTTAGATGCTATGTTTGAGGATTCTTTAGAGATGTGAAACTGGATGGGCCACCCTGAGGTTAGCTGAGGAGACATAGAGAATCCACCAGTCTTGTGAGGTATTGACAAAAGCGAGGGGGAACACACGACCTATGTGCGTCAAACCAAAATTCAGGACGAACGAGATGATTTATGATCTTGCGAGTCAAGATGTAAGTCTAATGCAAAATCCAAGGGGAATGTACAACCTCTGTGAGCATAGACAGTCTAGTGTAAAAGTTAGGGGGAAAGTACAACCTCTATGAGCATAGAAATACTAGTGCAAAAGTCATGGGGAACGTACAACCTGCATGAGCCTAGTCAAGCCTTGTGATCCATGAACAAAAGTTAAGGCATTTAACAAACGTTAGGTTGAACATAAAATTCCTATGAGCTAGAACCAAACAATCTTCCTAATATTGCAAATGATGTAAATGTATTAATCTAGTGCGTTGGCACATGTAACATTATCCACCATGAAGAAATTCGAATTTCCAAGTATATGAGTCAAATTGCATAAGTTGCATAAAGTTGCATAAGTTGCATAGTTGCATAAAGTTGCATAGTTTCATAAGTTGCATAATTGCATAAAGTTTCATAGTTGCATAAAGTTGCATAAAGTTTCATAGTTTCATAAAGTTGCATAAAGTTCCATAGTTGCATGAAGTTGCATAGTTTCATAAAGTTGCATAATTTGCATAGTTTCATAAGTTGCATGTTGCATAAAGTTGCATAAGTTGCATAGTTGACTAAAGTTGCATAAAGTTGCATAACTTGCATAGTTGCATAAAGTTTCATACGCAACATGCCCAATGGCCTTCTATGTATGCCACTTGGCATACACAAGAACAAGCCCAATGGCTATTGTGTATGCCAATTGGCGTACATAGCAGGTCACAATGATTGTTGTATATGGCAATTGGAAAACAGTGCAGGCCCATTGGGCATGCTGTGTATTCCACTTGGAATATACAATTGGCATGTTGTGTATACCAAGTGGCATACACATCAAGCCTAATAGGCATACACAACAACCATTGGGCCTGCTGTGTATGCCACTTGGCATACACAATAGCAAGCCCAATGGGCATACACAACAACCATTGGGCCTGCTGTGTATGCCACTTGGCATACACAACATGCCCAATGACTATATAGATCAACTTTATGATCATTTGAGATGAACTCCTTCTAAAATTAGTTCAAATAAGTAAGTGAATTGAAATGTAAGAATGATATATCAAGCAATGGTTATCAAAGTATATCTTACACTTTTGACATAAATTTGGGTAATCTTACCATTGTTTATAAGAAGTATGATGAGGGTAAAATCATGAAGGTGGGTACCACTATTGTGAGAATCGGGTCTCCAAAATTCCTAGTGACCCTTTTTTTTCCGAACTAATAATTCTTTCGGCCGAAAGTCAAGTGTTTTCGACCGAAAAATGTTTCAGCTAAAACCTTTAGATGTCAAATCAAACGGTACCATGACGACGCCCTCAACTTTCATGTACCATATTAGCCAAACGAATTGTTTTCATCCGGTAACATCTTTTTGGGTGAAAGATATTTCGACCGAAAGACTCTTTCGACTGAAACCTTATTAGCATGACAAATGTTTTTCATCCAGTAACATATTTTCGGCCGAAAGAATCTTTTGGTCGAAAATTGTTTTCTTCTGAAAACAACTTTAGGCTGAAAACATTTTTATATATCGCCCGGACATCAATTAGTCCACCCTTTTCCGAACTGCTGAGAGTAGGGTG
>SNQJ01S0194968.1:0-17574 GCA_010110895.2 Picea sitchensis | reverse complement strand
TCTTTCTTTCTTGTATTCTATTCCATTTCTGCATTGTGATGCAAATTGGCATGCACAAGAATATGTTACGATGAGGCAACTTGATCTAGATTTATTTTTGGAACGAAATGAAAGCAGATATATTACGATAAAATACTCATGAAAATTGCCAGAAATAGAGAAATACAACAATACTTGATTTCTATTAATGAAAGAATTGTAAAGAGACTGTAAAAATATAGAGTGCAAGACTAGCTAAAATGGTGACATCTTTATCTATGAGAAGAGATGTGATGGCTACTCTCATTCGCAAGAATATTATTACAATGAGGCTCTGAAGGAGTTTTTATGATAAACATGAATGCCAAAACCCTAGACATCCAAAAAATGACCCTAGGAGATGAAACACCAAAAATCGTGTGGGCCCCGTTTGGGTAAGTTAGTACATGAACTCCACGGGGTTGTAAATTTTTCATACAATCTCCATTTTAGGCGCATGATATCCCATTGGAAAGGTATTTTCGAGAACTACACATTATGTCATTAAACTCTGAATCTGTCTACAGTTTGACTATGGAACACCAAAAAAACATTGTTTAGGGCCCCAAAATGGCCCTGGAAGTACAAAAAGATGTGCTAACATGAAAACATACAAAATAATCTAGTTGGATTAGGTGGGAGACCAACAGTATCCATGTGGAAGATGTGTAGGGATTCATACAACCCCAAAATTGTAGAACCCACAATTACAAAGAAGTACATTAGAATGTGCTAAACTAAAAACTAACAAGAGGATCCAGTTAGAATAGGTGGGTGGCCACCAATATCCACCTAGATCAGTCCTCCCCCCTTAGGAAGAAGTGGTCTCCATTGCGTTAAGTGCCTAGGGAAGAGGGGAAAGCATTTTCTGAATATGAATCTTGGTGAGTTCCATGCCTTGTTGGAGAAGTTGTGTTGCTTGGTCTGTAGAAGACTCTCACAAACCTGTTGTTGGCAGGGTTGAATCTCTTGCACCAACCTGTTGTCTCTACGTTTGATGGGGCATTGTGTAGGCACCATTATAGGTGAAGAAACAATATCTTCTTTCTCTTCGACAATTTGTTTTTGTTGGATAGAAGGTGTTGAGGATGCAGTGATTGTAGTGGTGTTTTGTGCATCCTTTGAACAAACTGTGAAGAGGATGAATTTTTCAGTATGAGAGATTACATTGAGACACTGTTTTGGTGGAGCAGTAGTCGGAACTACCTCTGGTATCCTATAGATCTAACCTCCCAGAGTAATAATGACATTACGGGGTCTAGACTCATAGAAATCATGATGTTTCCACATATATGGTTGTCCCAAAACAACATCACAAACATCAAGAGGGGAAACATCACACACTACCTCATCCTTGAAGGGTTGGCTGCCATAGGACATGCGACACTGCTGGCTGACACAAAGATCTTGTCCCTAGAAAAACCACCCGATGTTGTATGGCTGCGGGTGTGGTGTTTTCAAAAACCCCAACTGTTTGATGACCTTAGCTGAGATGAGGTTCTTCTGGCTGCCATTATCAACAATGAAATGCAATGGGGTCACCTTCACCCACATTTTTGAATGGAAGAGGCGCTCCCCCTCTTCGGGATCTACTGGTTCTTTGTTGGTTGTGGAGCCTGATTATCTTCCTGATTCATAGGTCTTTTTTTTCAGTTTTGTTTATACCCCATGAAGACTTTACACCCCAGAAGAATGTACACTCCTCCTTGTAAATGTATATTGTAATTTAATAGTAAATCTGGATTGTTCATTATAGCATCCCAAATCTGACGGTAGAAGTTATGTTAGAGTTTTTTGCCCTAGAAGGAATCCCTCTTTTATGAGGTAAATGTATTGCAGCTATGCATTATTGTGAATATTGCATACTGAGTGAGGAGACTTTGAGAGAAAGAAGAGGAAGTTACAACGGGTGTGTTGTAGGTTGTATCCCTTCATTTGTTGGATAATAATAAAGGAACGACCTGAAAATTTATCTGGTGGACGTAGCCCACACTGGGTGAACCACGCATATCTGTGTCTCTATTGTATTTTGTATCTTCTGTGTTTTATTTCCGCATTTATTTTATTTTATTGATCCGCGATCCTTTTTTTCTAACAACTGGTATCAGAGTAAAAGGTAACTCGTAGTAAAAGAGGGTTCCTGGTTCGAGTGGGAGCAACGGTAAAAGATGGAAAGTTTAGGGTCGATAAATTTAATGGCCAAAACTACCAATTATGGAAGATGCAGATGGAATATTATTTATATCAAAAGGATCTATTCCTACCATTGGGTGGAATAAAAAAGGAGCAGACAACCATGAAGGATGAAGAATGGGAGGTTCTTGACGGAAAGGCTCTAGGTACAATACGCCTGAGCCTGAAAGCGTCAATGGCTTTCAATATTTCAAAAGAAAAGAAAAAGAAGGAGCTTATGGACGCATTGGATAAACTATATGAAAAACCCTCAATGTCCAATAAGGTATTTCTAATGAAGAGATTATTTAATATGAAGATGTTAGAAGGCAGGTCTGTTGCAGATCATTTAAATGAATTTAATACAGTTACTAATCAACTAAGTAATGTAAAAGTGGACTTTGATGATGAGGTCAGGGCTCTTCTAATCTTGTGCTCATTGCCAGAAAGCTAGAATGTCTTGTTCATTGGTTGTAAGTAACTCTGTCTCTGGTTCAAACACTTTAAAATTTTATGATGTTGTTGGTGTTATCCTTAGCGAGGAAATGTGACGGAAAAGCACAGGTGAGACATCAAATAATGCATTAAAAATGGAGAACAGGGGAAGACAAAAAGATAGAGGAAAGGGCTTAGGGAACCGCGATAATTCTAGGAAGGGCAGATCCAAATCCATATTTGGAAAGATAGGGTGTTGGAATTGTGGGAAGAAGGACATCTGAAGAAAGACTGCAGAGCTCCAAAGAAACAAAGAGATGGACAACAGGAGAAAAATCAGGAAGCAAATGTAACAGGTGATGTGTTACAATATGCTTTGATTCTTTCTGTAGATAATATTTCTGAGTCTTGGGTAGTAGATTCAGGGGCTTCATTTCATGCCACACACCATAGGAAACATTTTCTAGATTATTTTCAAGGTGATTTTGGACAGGTTGATTTGGGTGATGATGCACCATGCAAAATTGTTGGAATGGGAAAGGAAAAAATAAAGAAAAACAATGGAAACCAATGGTTATTGAAAGAGGTAAGACATGTTCTAGATCTAATGAAAAATCTAATTTCAACAGGGAAACTGGATAGTGAAGGTTGTATATCCATATTTACAGATAAGGTGTAGAAGGTCACCAAAGGATCACTAGTGATAGAAAAGGAGAGAAGGTAGGTACATTGTATTTATGTACTGGTATTATCGGCTCTTCTATCTCTTTAGATTCTACAGGAGTGGATACATCATTGTGGAATCATAGGCTTGGACACATGAGTGAGAAGGGGATTCAGATACTTCACAAAAGAAATTTGTTGCCAAATCTTAAACAAATTGATTTGGATTTTTGTGAGCATTGTGTTTATGGAAAACAGAAGAGTCAGATTTCTCAGAGTTGGAAAAGAAAAGAAGAGTGAAAGGTTAGAGATTGTGCATACAGATGTATGGGGACTAGATCAGGTATCATCTCTTGGTGTCTCTCGTTATTATGTTACTTTTATTGATGATGTAACTAGAAAAACTTGGGTTGATTGCATTCGACAAAAATCAGATTTTTTGATACTTTTAAGAAATGGAAAGCTTTGGTTGAGAATGAGACAGGAAAAACGTTGAAGTGTCTCAGATCAAAAAATGGAGGTGAATATTGCAGTAAGGAGTTTGAGGATTATTGTTCATACCATGGGATTCATAGAGAGAAGACAGTTCCAGGAGCACCACAAGAAAATAGTGTGTCAAAAAGGATGAACAAGAAAATCATGGAGCATGCAAGGAGTATGAGATTGCATTATGGTTTTCCCTTACAGTTCTGGGAAGATGTTGTAGATATTGTTGTTTAATTAATAAACAAAGGATGTTGAAGTTATTTGGATGGTGGAATTCCATAAGAGACATGGATATGTAAAAAGGTAAACTATTCTTTTTTGAAAACTTTCGGTTGTGAATCATTTTTCCATATTGATAAAGAAAATAGAACAAAGCTTGAGGAAAAATCCAAGAAGTGTACCTTTATTGGATACGGTGTTAATGATTTTGGTTATTGCTTAAGGGATTATCAAAATAACAAAATCATTAGGAGTAGAGATGTCATATTCAATGAGAAGGTCATGTATAAAGACCAGTTGCAAGAAAAGAAACAGGAAAAAGAAAAACTAGAATACACAATGCTTGATGATATCACTGAAAACGAAATTCCAAAGGAACCAGAAAATAAAAATGTACAACAACAAGAGAAGCAAGTACCTTAAAGTCTTGCAAGTGTTGTTAGAAGAAATACCAGGTTAAGTATACCCCCTGAACGATACTCTCCTTCATTGTATTATTTATTGTTGATTGACTCTAGCGAACCAGAATATTATGAAGAGGAAATGCAAGTAGACACCAAAAAAAAGTGGGAGCAAGGAATGAAAGAGGAAACGGATTCCCTGGTAAATAACTAGACTTGGTATTTGGTTCAGTTTCCTGCAGGAAAAAGATCATTATAGAATAGATGGTTTTACAATTTGAAGGAAGAAGATGGAGGAAAAAAGAGGTACAAGGCTAGACTTGTTGTAAATGGGTTTGCACAAAAGAAAGGTATAGATTTGATGAAATATTTTCTCCTCTTGTTAAAATGACTTCAATTAGGACTATTTTAATTCTTATGGTAGTAGAAGATTTTGCATCTTGAACAATTAGATGTAAAAACAACTTTTCTCCATGGGGATTTGGAGGAAGAGATTTATATGTAGCAGCCACAGGGGAATGAGGTCAAAGGGAAGGATAATATGGTATACAGTTTGAATAAGAGCTTGTATGTCCTAAAGAAATCTCCAAGGCAGTGGTATTTGAAGTTTGACAGGTTTATGACATAACAAGTTTATAGTATATGTAATTCTGATCACTGTGTTTATTTTGAAAGGCTAGAAAATAGAAGCTATATTATCTTGCTATTGTATGTAGATGACATGCTTGTTGCAGGGTCTAATATGTAGGATATAAATGTGCTCAAGAAGAAATTATCTAATTCATTTGCGATGAAGGATTTGGGTGTTGCAAAGAAAATCCTTGGTATGAGAATAACAAGAGACAGGAAAAATCACAAATTGACATTTTCTCAAGGTGAGTACATAGATAAGGTGTTGGAGAGGTTTAGAATGCAGAATGAAAAACCAGCTAGTACACCTTTGGCTATCCATTTCAAATTAACTAAAGAAATGTGTCCCAAGACACAAGAGGAGATAGAATACATGTCCAGGCTCCCTTATTCAACAATAGTTGGCAACTTGATGTATGCGATGGTTTGCACAAGACCAGATATTGCACAAGAAGTGGGAGTTGTGAGAAGGTATATGAACAATCCAGGTAAATAAAATTGGGAGGCGGTAAAGTAGATTCTTATGTATTTGAGAGGTACTGCTACTCATGCATTATGTTTTGAAGGTTCAGAAATTGTTCTACAGGAATATGTTGATTCAGATATGGTAGGTGATAAATATAGTAGGAGGAGAACCACAGGGTATGTTTTTACTGTAGGTGGAACAACAATAAGTTGGATTTCGAAACTGCAAAAGGTTGTTGCACTTTCAACAATAGAGGCAGAGTATGTTGCTGCTACAGATGCTAGTAAATAAATGATTTGGTTAGAGAGGTTTATGGAGGAATTGGGGAAGAAGCAGGAGAATAATAGGTTGTATTGTGACAATGAGAGTTCCATTCATCTTGCAAAGAAACCAACCTTCCATTCGAATACTAAGCATATACAACACATGTACCATTTCATACGATCCGTCTTGGAAGATGGACATTTGAAGTTGGAAAATTTAGACATTAGCCAGAATCCTATAGACATGTTAACTAAGGGAGTAACCAGGGAGAAACTGAGTTTCTGCTTGATGCAGGAGCATCGCTAACAGAGAAAATCAGCAAAGCGGAGGATAGCTGGACATGCACCAGTGCACATTTTGAAGATAATTTGAAATTCAAAAGAGAAAAAATTAATGTAAAATATGAAGGGATGTAATTGTTCTTAAATGTTTTAGAGAATTGTAACACAGATCTTGAGCGTAGCTCTCATATGCCAACAGTAGACATTTATTGTATTGAATGAAAAGTAGTTGTAGCTTTTAATTTCGATTAGATAGTTCGATTTGAAGGAGGTAAAACTCGAGAAATATCCCTCCGATGTATTGTATTGTAAGATTATTCCCATCAGTAGTTGTAGAAGCAGTAGAGCATAGGAGAGCAGAGAATAAAAGAGATTGTTAGAAGTTGTATAAGCATATAGTTGTTGCTATTGAACCCATGTACAGAAGCACTTGAATTAATATAAGAGGGATTTAATCCATTTCATGGTGTACTGATGGTTACTATTTGCATCTATTGAATGGTATGTTTATAGTTTGCTTATATACTTTGTTTTCATTTGTTTCAATGCTGTGTGTATATGTGATTTCATGTTGAATGTACAAAGTCCGTGAGAGGAAGAGTATGAGTTTCAATTGTTTCTCATCCTGAGAATTCCTGCAAGGAGTGCAGTGAAAGTCCGCAAGGAGTGCGTTGACAAGAGTTTGAGTTTCATCTCAGAAAATCTCAGGAGGGATATCGTTGTTCTCATACCTGCAAAAGTGCAAGTATAGCACTAATCCATGCAAGGTGTGCATAGTCCGATTGAAGTCTTAGACTTTTCCAACCAAGGGGTGTGGTTGACGAATTGTTGTCGCAAGGAGTGTGCAGAGTTGGAAGTGTGAAATAACCAGAGGTTATTGTGAATGCAACAAGGACTATACGCAAGAATTCCTTAGAATATTTGAGGTTGTAACAAAGTATAATCTCAGGAGGGACAAAGACTTTGAAGAGTTTGAAGGTGGGACGAGGGTTGAAGTCATCTTGCAAAAGGAAATCTCAAGAGGAAGGATGCCAAGTTCTTTGGCAGGAGTTATCAAGAATCTGAACGGATGGTTGAAATCCTCAGAGGGGGAACCACCGATTTTCCGTGGACCGTTGGATATAGTAGATCATTAGAGGGGTTAAGGAGAGAGCCCTTAAACACTCAAAAGATAAGGAGGGAGGACTGTCGTCACATCTAGATTGACGAGAGTCGTTGATCTCGTGTGTGAAGTTTCGTCATTTCAGAGTTCGAGAGTGTGGAGGAAGTTGTGACTCAGAGTTGGAAGTCGCGAAATTCCGATTCACAAAATCCTAACATGATCTAGACGTCAGATCATGGGATAATATGGATCATTGGCTCGTAGCAAAGAACTCACAAGTTAGGGCTTCGGAGAAAAGGAGGTGCATCGTGAACTCCCAAATCATGAAATCCCGACACGCTTAGAAGTTGGGACCCAGGTTATGATAGAGGGTCACATCAAGAGAATTTAAGGGAGGAGCTAGAGACCCATTATCCCATTTCAGGGTTTTAGTATTTGAAAGAGTCAAGGGACTCATCGACAGGAATCATGAAGTTGCGAAACCCAACGCGCCCTTTTGGGGTTAAGTCAATGGTCACGCCGGTGGTAATGAGGAGTAGAGGTTTGCACCTAGCGCTTGTTCGCGTGGGTGTAACTCCTAAGAAGGACTGTGGTTACAAGTGTAAAGATTCCAGTCAAGAATCAAAGAGTCATTACAACTCAAATGGAGATTAAGAACAATCCTTAGACTGTGATGTCAAGCAGAACCTGCTGAGGTAGAGGGTCTGCAATAGGTGGTATCAAAGCGTAGCTAACAACTTTTGTTTTCTGTAGAGGGAAGACAGAGGATAGTTGCTATTAAATTCTTCTTGGACAGATTGAAACAATGCCGCCAAGAAGACGTCAAGAGAGAGCTATGCCCAATACATCTATGGAAATAGAAATCAGAGAACTTCGTGCTTGATTAGATGCTATGGAGACAACACAGAGATGGACAACTGATACTGGAGATGTCAGTGAGGCCGAAAGTGAAAATAAAGAAGGAGCCAAAGAAGAAATTGCAGAGGAACGTCTATTCAAGGTTGTTGCAAGAATCGAAGCCAAAGAAAAAATGGATATTCCGATGTATGAAGGAAACTTAGACGTTGAGGAGCTGCTACATTGGTTTAGAGCTCTAGATAAATATTTAGATTATGAAGATATCGAAGAGGAAAGGAAAGTAAAACATTCTATCACCAGACTTAAAAACCATGCAGCATTGTGGTGTGATGAACTGGAGGCTGACAGGCATTGCAAAGGCAAACAAAGAATCAAAATATGGGACAGGATGGTCGCAAATATGAAAGCCAAATTCATACCCAGAGATTACCAAATTAATCTATTCCGAAGAATGTAGAATTTGAGATAGAAAGGGATGACAGTGAAGGAATACACTGAGGAGTTTTACAGGATAAACATTAGAGCTGGTCATCGTGAGAGTGATGATAAAAAGGTCACCAGATACATGAATGGTCTAAGATATGACATTTAGGATGAGATGAGCATGGTAACAATAAGGAATGTAGAAGATGCTTATTAGATTGCTTTAAAGGCAGAAGAGAAATTGGCTTGAAAGCAAGGTCAAAGGGGCATAGGTAGAAGTCAGAGCAAAGAAAAAGTAGTTGCCCAAGACAGAGTATAGAAACCCAAGGAAGAAGATAAGACACCTCATACTCACCCAGAGAGGGGAGGAAGTTCACAAGGAAGACAATATGCCGACAAAAATACTTTTCCAAGAGGAAGAGGAAGAGGAAGAGGAAGAGGAGGTGAAATAAAGTGTTTTGTATGTGGAAGGATCAAACACAAATCTTTTGAATGTTCTGATAGAAAAAGAGATGGAGGAGGTGAAGCTCACATTTCAGAAGCTCAAAGGTGAAATGTTGAGGCAGAAGATGCAGAAGGCAAAAGATCCTTAATGATGAGGAAAGTTCTCTTGAAGCCAGAGAAAGAGGTGGAGAATCCAGTCCAGAGGAATTGTTTATTTATAATTGCTTGCAAGACCAAGGATAGGGTATTCAAGGTGATAGTGGATAGTGGAAGCACAGATAATATAGTATCCACAGAAATGGTGGAAAATCTATAATTAGAGACAGTTGCACATCCAAGCCCATACAAAGTTTCGTGGTTACAAAAAGGACATCAGGTAACAGTCACTAAACAATGTTTAGTTGAATTTAAGATAGGGGGATACAAAGATGATATCTTATGTGATGTAATTTCCATGGATGTATGTCATCTTTTGTTGGGGATACTATGGAAATATGACAGGAATGTTGTTCATGTTGGAAGAAAGAACACATATACTTTGGAAAAGAATGGTAGGACGCATATGTTGCTGCCAATTGAAGACAAGAAGGTGAAAGCAGAAGCAAGCAACACTATAGTTCTCATGAGTGGGAAGGAACTTCTGAATGAATTCAAGAAAGGTGAAGAAATGCAGTTTTTTGTGGTAAGAAAACCTAGAGTCATGTTGACCAATACTTCAATGGATGATCTACTAGAGGAAATTCGAGAACTGCTAGAGAATTTCATTGATATAGTGGTGGATGATTTACCCTGTTCGTTGCCACCCATCAGAAGTATAATCCATCACATTGACCTTATATCAAAAGAGAGTTTACCAAATAAAGCAGCGTACAGATTGATGCCACCGGAGAATGAAGAGGTTAAGAAGCAAGTCCAATATTTGATGGACAAAGGATTAGTTAGAGAAAGCTTGAGTCCATGCGTTGTGCCAACAGTGTTAAGTCCAAAGAAAGATGGTGGATGGAGGATGTGTACAGACTCGAGGGATATAAACAAAATCACCATCAGGTATAGATTTCCTTTACCCAAGATGGATGACTTGATGGATTGCTTGAGTGGGGCAAAGTTTTTTTCAAAATTTGATTTAAAGAGCGGATATCATCAGATTAGAATGAGGGAAGGTGATGAATGGAAGACAACATTCAAGACGAATGAAGGGTTGTATGAATGGCTTGTCATGTTGTATGGTTTGATTAATGCGCCAAGTACTTTTATGAGATTAATGAACGAAGTCTTGAAATATTTCATTGGGAAATTTGTAATTGTGTATATTAATGATATACTGATCTTCAGTAAGACCGAGGAAGAACATTTGAGACATTTAACTCTAGTGATGAGGAGGTTGTAGTAAGAGAAGTTGTTGATAAATCTGAAGAAGTCATCTTTCATGAAGAAATAACTCATTTATTTAGGTTTTGTGATCTCTTTGAATGAGTTGAAGATGGATCTGGAGAAAGTAAAAGCAATCAGAGATTGGTTGTCGCTAAGGAATATCTTTGAAGTCAGAAGCTTTCATGGACTAGCCAGTTTTTACAGGAAGTTCATCAGAAATTTTAGTGGGATTTGTGTGCCAATGATGGAAACAGTCAAGAAAAGACATAAATATTTTCATTGGACAGAGGAAGCGGAGAAAAGTTTCAAGTTGTTAAAGGAGAAGATAATTGGACAACCAGTTTTGGTTCTGCCAAATTTCAGTAAAACACTTCAAGTCAGATGTGACACAAGTGGATTCACGGTTGGAGCAGTCTTAAGTCAAGACAATAAACCAATTGCATACTTCAGTGAGAATATGAATGCGACAAAGATGACATATTCCACGTATGACAAAGAATTTTACGAAGTCATACAGGCGTTGAATAAATGGAGGAATTACTTGGTTCCAAAAGAGTTTGTCTTGTATAGCGATAACCATGCTTTACAATTCATAACTCGATCGGAGAAACTGAACCAAAAACATGTGAAATGGGTTGAATTTATGCAGAAATTTACTTTTGTTATAAAGCACATTTATGGAACTGCTAACAAGGTTGTTGATGCATTAAGCAGGAAATGCTTGATTTTGCAGGAGTTTCGTGTGAAGACCTTAGGTTTTGATAGCCTTAAGGACATGTACAGGGATGATTTAGATTTCAAGGACACTTATGAAGCATGTGAGAATCTTGTTCTGAGAGATAGGAGCCAATGGATTGAGTATTTAATTCAGGATGGACTGTTATTTAGAGGAAATCAGTTGTGTATCCCAAAGAGCTCTATGAGAGAAAACCTTTTAAAGGAAAAACATAGTGGAGGATTGGATGGACATTTCGGCCATGATAAAACATTTGCACAACTGAACAATTTATATTATTGGCCAGGGATGAGGAAAGATGTTAAGAAATTTGTCAACATATGTATAATTTGCCATCACGCAAAGGGGAAAAGATAGAATACAGGGTTATATCAACCATTTCCAGTACCAGAGAGGCCATGGGACGCGGTAAGCATGGATTTTGTGTTAGGACTATCGAGGACATAGAGAGGTTGTGATTCCATCTTTGTGGTAGTCGATAGATTCTCAAAAATGGAACATTCTATTCCATGTTAGAAAACTAGTGATGCAACACACATTGCAAATCTGTTTTTCAAAGAAGTTGTTCGACTTTATGGTTTACCCAAGAGTATTGTTTCGGACAAAGATACCAAATTTGTTGGTCATTTCTGGAGGACACTACGGAAGAAGCTGGGAACAGATTTATCTTTTAGATCATCATATCACCTTCAGACGGATGGACAGACTGAGGTAGTAAACTGAAGTTTGGGGGACTTATTGAGAAGTTTAGTACCTGAACATCACAGTCAGTGGGATCAGATTCTGCCACAAGAAGAATTTTCATATAATGACTCACCTAACTAGACCACAGGACAGAGCCCATTTCAGATAATGTATGGAATTCAACCAAGAGGAGTATCTGAGTCGAGAGACTTAGAGAAGAGCGAGTTCAAGAGTGTTGGAGCATAACATTTTGCAGTGAAGATGCAAGAGCTCCATAGTAAGATTAAAGAGCAATTGCAGAATTCCAACCATGAATACAAGCACAAAGAAGATTAGCACAGAAGAGAAATTCAGTTCAAAGTGGGAGATTTAGTCTTAGGGAAACTAATAAAAGAAAGGTTTCCAAGGGGAATATACAATAAATTGAAGATGAAAAAGATAGGGTCGTGTAAGATTTTACGAAAATTAGAGGCAAATGCTTATGAGATAGAATTTCCAGATGGTGTGGGAATATCACCCATATTCAACGTAGCAGATCTATATCCTTACAGAGCAGATGCAGCATGAGGAGAAGAGAATCAGAAGAAATTTCAGTGGATTAAACATATGACTGTAGCTGAAAAGTCACAGATGGAAAATATCATTGCTCAGAGAGTTAGCAAGAAGACCTTGAGGAAGACATATCTTGAGTATCTAATAAAGTGGAAAGGACACTCGATCGAGGATGCCAGTTTGGAAAGTGAAGTGGATATCTAGAAAGATGGACAAATGGTGCATGAGCTAATGAACGGGAGTTCATGAAATTTTCATCCAGAGGAGTATGATGTAGGAGCATTGCCAACATATCAAGTTAGCGAAGTGGAGGACAACTGGACATGCACCAGCGCGCATTTTGAAGATATTTTGAAATCAAAAGAGAACACATTAATGTAAAATATGAAGGGATGTAATTTTTCTTAAATCTTTTAGAGAGTTGTAATGCAGATCTTGAGCGTAGCTCTCATCTACCGGTTGTAGACATTTATTGTATTAAATGAAAAGTAGTTGTATCTTTTAATTCTAATTAGATAGTTTGAGCTGAAGGAGGGAAAACTCAAGAAAGCCCCCTCAGATGTATTGTATTGTAAGATTATTCCCATCAGTAGTTGTAGAGCATAGGAGAGCAGAGAAGAACATAGATTGTTAGAAGTTGTATAAGCAAATAGTTGTTGATATTGAACACATGTATAGAAGAACTTCAATTAATATAAGAAGGCTTGTATAAGCAGCTATTGAATGGTATGTTTATAGTTTTCTTATATACTCTATTTGCATTTGTCTAAATGTTGTGTGTATCTGTGATTTCATGTTGAATGTACAAAGTTTGTGAGAGGAAGAGTATGAGTTTCAATTGTTTATCGTCCTGAGAATTCCTGCAAGGAGTGCAGTGAAAGTCCACAAGGAGTGCATTGACAAGAGTTTGAGTTTCATCTCAGAAAATCTCAAGAGGGATATCATTGTTCTCATACCTGCAGAAGTGCAAGTATAGCATTGGGCCGTGCAAGGTGTGCATGGGCCGGTTGAAGTCTTAGAATTTTCCAACCAAGGGGTGTGGTTGAAGAACTGTTGTCGCAAGGAGTGTGCAGAGTTGGAAGTGTGAAATAACCAGAGGTTATTGTGAATGTCGCAAGGAGTGTGCGTAAGAATTCATTAGAATCCTTGAGGTTGTAACAAAGTATAAGCTCAAGAGGGACATAGACTTCGAAGAATTCTAAGGTGAGATGAGGGTTAGAGTCATCTCACAGAAGGAAAGCTTAAGAGGAAGGATGCCAAGTTCTTTTGCATGAGTTATCAAGAATCTGAATGGACGGTTGAAATCCTCAGAGGGGGAATGATCAATTTTTTGTGGACCATTGGATCTAGTATATCAACGGAGTGGTTAAGGTGAGATCTCTTAAACACTAACAAGCTCAGGAGGGAGGACTGTCGTTAGATATGGATCGACGAGAGCCGTTGATATCATGTGTGAAGTTTTGTCATTTCGGAGTTTGGGAGTGTGGAGGAAGTTGTGACTCGGAGTCAGAAGTCGCAAAATTCTAATTCACGAAATCCTGACGTGATCTAGACCGTCATATCATGGGAGAATCTGGATCGTTGACCCACAACAAAGAAGTCATGAGTTCAGACTTCAGAGAAAAGGAGGAGTGTTGCATCGTGAACTCTCGAATCATGAAATCTCGACGTGCTCGGAAGTTGGGCCCCAGGTTATGACAGAGGGTCACATCAGGAGAACTTAAGGTAGGATCTAGAGACCCATTAGTCCATTTTGGGGTTTCGAGATTTGAAAGAGTCAAGGGACTCAACAACAGGAATCGCAAAGTCGTGAAACCCGACACACCCTTTTTGGGTTAAGTCACTGGTCATGCTGGTGGTCATGAGGAGTGGAGGTTTAGGCCTAGCACTTGTTCACGTGGGTGTAACTCCTAAGAAGGACATGTGGTTACAAGTGTGAAGATTCTAGCCAGGAATCAAAGAGTCATTGCGACTCAAAGGGAGATTAAGAACGATCCTTAGACCGAGAGGTCAAGAAGAACATACTGAAGTAGGGGGTCTGGGACACTGCTTAGTTTTGGTTGGTCCATAATAATGAAGATGAAGATGAGAAATTTTCCAGGTCCAAGAAGGATCATATTCTAGCATATACAACAACAATGGAGTTGTTGAGATCAGTCTCTTAGTGGGAGATGGTTGGTTGTGGAGCCTGATTATCTTTTTTATTCATTGGTATTTGTTTTCAATCGTGTTTATACCCCATGAAGAATTTACACCCAAGAATAATGTACAGTCCTCAACGCGGGGGAGTGCATAGGGGCGTTACCCCCTCTGCAGGGTTCATGGGCAAGAAGGCCCCCAAAGGAAAATTACCTTGTAAATGTATATTGTAATTTCATAGTAAATATGGACCATTCATTATAAGGTCATAGATATTATGGTAGAACTTGTGTTAATATTTTTTTCCCTAGAAGGAAACCAAGTTTTATGAGGGAAATGTATTGCAGCTATGCATTATTGCGAATATTATATTATGAGTGAGGAGACTATGAGAGAAAGAAGAGGAAGTTACAGCGGGTGTGATGTAGGTTATATCCCTTCATTTGATGGATAATAATAAAGGAAGGACATGGAAATTTCTCTGGTGGACATAGCCCACACTGGGTGAACCATGTATATATGTGTCTCTATTGTATTGTGTATCTTTTGTGTTTTATTTCCACATTTTTTTTTATTTTATTGCTCCACAATCCTATTTTTCTAACATTCTTCTAGTTGAATAGTTGTGGTCATGACAATAGCAGTGGATTATGCATCGATGATATGTCATTTTTCAATATTTTCTGGATGGGATTCTGAATCAGGGTTCAGCTCATCGAAGATATGTTTATTTTCAATATTTTCTTGATCGTATTTTGAATCAGGGTTCAGCTTCGTGCCTTTGACCTTGACCACCAATGACTATATCGAGAAAAATTCATCGGTGTTGTGCCAGTTGGATTTATGGAAGTCACACCACTTCCCTTGTCATTCTTCGCTTCCTTTCCTTTACCCCTCTTGTCTCGTGTCTTGAACTGGTTGTCTAAAGGATGTTGGTTAGGTCTTTCTCTTACCATGCTTTGGTTGTTGTAGATTTGCAATCCTGAATTCTAATTTGTTTTGGTGCCTAAATTTCTACTTGATTTTGACAAAGATATCGATGGACAACTCTTAATGATGATATGTTTAGGAAATCCATTTCAGTTTGGATGTACCTGTGCAGAGCCCCAGGTCATTTCAGAACCATATGTCGCTTGGAGTATTTCATACCTATATTGGTGCACAAGGTATGGAAAGTATTTGTGAACTCCGACACTATTTGCATCTTCTCTTGCCACAGTGTGGTCCATCTCACATACTGGTCTTCATAGTTATGAACATGATAGTATTGTTCTTTGACCGCATCCAAAAACAATCCCAAGTGGGCTCGACCCCATATATTCCATATTCCTCTATGGAACTTTGCTCCCATTAATTTTCCCACCAATGTTTGACATGGGGGAGATCCTTGAGGAGTGCAAAGGTGATTTTTTCCCTATCGAAAAAAAATTGAACAGAGAAATAACCTTCTAATAGATTTAACCATTTTTCTAGGGCATCCACATCTATCTGACCTTCAAATATGGGAATATCAAAATTAACTTATACCTTGAACGGAGAGGTTCCTCTGAAATGGTATCTTGATGAAGATGCATTTGTTCCTATCAACAGGCGTTGAAGGATGTGTTAAAAATTCTCCATCATTTTATCCCTCTATCGCATGAGAGATTATTCAAGCAACAAGTTAATAAAATCTTCTTCTCCACCATTTTCTTTTCTACTACCATCAAGGGTTTCTTGGGTGTCTGAGAGTGATTGTCCCCAAGAGAGACAAGCTCGAGACCCAAATGGCTATACTTGAACATCGTTAGGGACATGCACTAAAAAACGATCAAGATCATCCTGCTCTGATACTAATGATCCGGATTTATTTTCAGAACGAAATGAAAGCAAAGATATTACAATGAAATACTCGTGAAAATTTCCAGAAATAGAGAAATACAACAATACTTAATTTCTATTAATGAAAGAATTGTAAAGAGACTGTAAAAATACAGAGTGCAAGAGTCACTAGAATGGTGGCAGCTTTGTCTCTGAGAAGAGATGTGACGACTACTCTCATTTGCAAGAAGATGATTACAATGAGGATCTGAATGCCTTTTTATGATAAACATGAATGCCAAAACCTTGGACATCCAAAAACCTAACCCTAGGAGATGAAACACCAAAATTCATGTGGGCTCCGTTTGGGTAAGTCAGTACATTAACTATCTGGGGTCGTAACTTTTGCATATGATCTCTATTTTAGGCGCGTGATATCCCATTGGAAAGGTCTTTTTGCAAACTACACGTTATGCCGTCAAACTCTGACTTCGTCTACAATTTGACTATGGCATGCCAAAAAAACACTGTTTAGGGCCCCAAAACGGCCCTGGAAGTACAAAAATATGTGTTGACATGAAAACATACAAAATAAGCCCATTGTATTAGGTGGGAGGCCACCAGTATCCACCTGTATAATGTGTAGGGATTAAGACAAACCCGAAAGTATAGAACCCACAATTACAAAGAAGTACAAAATAATGTGTAGAACTAAAAACTAACAAGAGGAGCTAGTTGGAATAGGTGGGTGGCCACCAATATCCACCTAGATCACAACTTGTCTAACCTTATTCAACCTATCTAGTTTCACAATGCTTGTTTCCTATACCTGTTGTGCTTATACCCATAACAAATCAGTGTAATGATAGACTCAATGTTTATAGAGTGATGGAACCCCCCTTTTCTCTTAGGGGTTGTGCAACCTCCCAGTTGAGGAACTTCAAATTTCTGAGCTAAATTAGCTCCTCGGGACCCAGCTAGCCCCCAATTCAGTTTAACACAGGCCCTTTTATCACCTTAGGCGTAGGTTGTATGGAACCTGTGGGCCCTTTTCTAGTGCTCTTTAAATTTTGAATTTGTAGGTGCTAGCTCCTTCTACTAGCCCCTCTCCACATGTGACCTCGGGCTATGACCTGGGGCTAAACCCTGAAAGGTGGTTCAGAATTCGACGTTCGGGATTTCCGAACGTTGCAACTCCTTTTCCTCCTAAATTAATTCACACCAGAAGAGACAGATCAAGTGCCACATACTTCAACTATCTATGACTGGAATTTTCCCTCTGCGATTTGACGACATGCGTCCACTTCAGATTAACGGTCGCGATCTCCTCCACTAGTTCGACCTTTAGGAGTTTTGGATACTCCTCCTTCACCTTTCCTCTGAAGGACTCTTCCTCCAAAGCTCGTGGATCTCTGCCATGTGTCCTCTCT
>SNQJ01S0194967.1:0-16006 GCA_010110895.2 Picea sitchensis | reverse complement strand
TGGCTCACAAAAAACATTTTTTTAAGAAATGTCCATTTACTCGTCCATGAAAAACTTCTTCGCCTTCCAGATCCTGCAACTTGTAAGTGTTGTTTGAAAATACTTCAAGGATCATGGAAGGCCCAAACCAGAGGGCATCAAACTTTTTGTGCTTGCCCTTTTCCTGCCTGGGTGCATCCCATTTGAGCACCAGATCACCCAGCTCGAAATCTTTCTTTCCACTCTTCTTGTCAAAAGCCTGCTTGATCTTCTGCTAGTGATTATAGGCCTTGTCCATGACCTGTTCTCTAACCTGCTGAACTTCCACAATTTGATGAATCCTTTTGATCATATGGTCAGGCTCCCCTTCTAGGTCCTGAAGGAATTTTGCCACAGACAAAGCGAGCTGAGTAGGAAAAACAACTTCTTTTCTGTAAACAAGTTGGAATGGTGAGATGCCCAGGGACTTCTTGGTTGTCACCCGATCATCCCATAGAGAAAATTTGAGTTTCGAGTCCAAGGCCCTTTTATTGTCTTCCAACAGTTTCTTAATGAGCTTGATCAAGATTTTATTGGAAGATTCTGCCAATCCATTTCCTTGAGGATAATAGGGAGTAGAGTGAATCAGTGAAATCTCAAACTGTTCACAAAACTTGACTAGAGGCTCAGACTTGAAAGGGGGGGGCCGTTGTCAGTGACAATTTTTCTAGGACAGCCAAATCTGGCTATGATATCTTCCAAGAAGCTGATAATTACTTTGTGAGAAGCGCTCCTGGTGGGGACAGCTTCTATCCATTTGGTGAAATAATCTGTCGCAATCAGGATCCATCTGTGCTGGCCTCTTGAGGGAGGATGAATTTCTACGATGAAGTCCAATCCCCACTGCTGAAAGGGTGTTGAAACTACTACAGGATTTAATGGCAGAGATTTGAGCTGTTGCTTTCCTGAGAATTTTTGGCATTTGATACAAGCTCTGATTTCTCTGCAGACATCAGGGAATAAAGTGGGCCAGTAGTATCCATCCCGGAGGATCTTATGAGCCGTGGCCTTCTAGAAATGATGACCTCTGCAGAGACCACTATAGAAATCAAACATAACCTTCTGGGCTTCCTGCGGGTCCAGACACCTTAAAAATACCCCTAGGGGGTCCTTCCAGTACAAGGCTTGGTCAATGAGGCTTTATCTAACTTCTTTAATCTTTAAAGCTCTGACCTTGCTTTTTCCCAATCCATCAGGGGGATTTAATTCTTGCAGAAAATACAAGATATCCCTGTACCAGGGGTAAGCGGCTAGTGATAAGGCACTCTGAAAATTCTTGTTGGATGACTCAGCTTTCTCATTGATGAAGTTAATCCCCAAGGCTTTGCAATTGGATTCAGCCAGCAGCTTGGATAAACCCTGCCCCTTTATCAACTTGGTGGGCTTAATCTCTAGATCAAACTCTAGAATCTTGGCAATCCACTTACCTCTTCTTCCTTCTATGTCAGGCTGTATAAGAATGTCCTTCACAGAGGCCGAAGGAGCATATGCAGTGATCATTGAGTGCAAGACATAGACTCTGAAATCTTTGAGAGGTTTCACCAATGCATAGGCCTGCTTCTCCATGATCTCGTACCAGAGTTCTGCATCTCTCAACACCTTGCTAAAGAAGGCAATGGGATGCTCTCGTCCTTCCCTATTTTTCTGCAACAAAACCGATGCTACTGTATCACAAGAAGCAAAAGAAAAGATTAGGAACTCTTTGGAATAGTCAGGACTGATCAGCACAGGCGCCTCAGTCAATGCCCCTTTTATTTGGTCAAAAGATTCCCTGGGTTCAGCGTTCCATTTCACTTCGTTTCCCTTCTTGAGCATGGCTGTAATGTGCCTCACTAGCTCCGCAAAATTTGAAACGAATCTCCTCAGAAAATTAATCTTCCCCAAAAAGGCCTAATCCTCCTTCTTAGATCTGGGAAGTGTAGGGTTTGAATTGCCTCTACCCTACTAGGATCAATTATTAATCCCTCTGCTGATACTAAATGGCCTAATAGCTTCCCCTCCTTCATAGCAAACAAAGATTTATTGGGGTTTAAAGATAGGCCGAACCTCCGACACTTCAGGAAAACCTTTTTCAAGTGGCAGTAGTGCTCCTTGTCTGTCCTGGAGAAGACCGTGATGTCATCTAGGTAGATTACCACAAACTGTTCCTTCTCCCCGATGAAAGCTATGTCCATGGCTCGCTGAAATGTTGCTCCTGTGTTCATCAATCCGAAAGGCATTTTGGCATACATGAATGTGTCCCAAGGAGTGGTGAAGGCTGTTTTTTCTCTGTCCTCAGGCATGACTGATATCTGATTGTAACCAGAGAATCCATCAATCATGGATATTCTAGATGCACCAGTGACCTTCTGCAATATGTGTTCCATGTCAGGCAGAGGATAATTGTCTTTTCTTGAGCTTCTGTTCAGGTTCCTGAAATCAACACAGAGTCTAATTTCTCCACTTTTCTTTCTTACCGGGACCAAATTGGCTACCCACTCAGAATACCTCAAGGGGACAATGATTTGGGCATCTAACAACTTCTTCACTTCTTTCTCCATGATAGGTAGCAACATGGGATTTATCTGTCTCAGCTTCTTCCTGAATGGGTTAGCTTCTTCTTTCAGTGGGATCTTGTGCTCAATAACAGATGTGTCATAAGTTTTGAGGTCTTCATAGGCCCATGCAAACACATCGGTGAATTCCTTTAATAACCCAGCATATTCCTCCCTCTGTTCATGGGTCAGGCTGCTTGACAATATGACGAACCTAGGCTCATCCTGCGTGCCAATGTTGCATTCGACTATGTCAGCATCTTCACTTGAAACACCACCCTTTATTGCCACATCATTTTTATCAAACAGTCTTTCTAAAGGGACCACTCCCCTCGGAATGTGATTGCTAGGCATTTGAATAATCTGGTGATCAACAATTTTATTCAAGAATATCTCAGAGGGGGGGTCACCTTCGGGATCAGGGTCCTGATCAATGTGCAATGCAGAAAACTCATCGACGGACTGAAGAAATTTTTGGATTTCAAGATCGTCCTTGAATACCTTCTAATGATTTATGTTGTCTAGGATGGATGGCCTATATCTTACCTCAACCTCACCATCAATCTTTGGAGCCAGGGGGATTTTGTACAAACTGGCTGAGACTGCTAGGGAGTCGGCTGCGGTATTCTCTTCCCTTGGGACAAAAACAATGTTGAAAGCAGAGAAGAAATTATCAATCAAGTCCCATAAACATTTTTGACCTGTTGGATGATCAATTCTGCATCTCCAAACAGATCCATCTCCTTAATTCCCATTTCTTTTGCAGCCCTCATACCCAGAACAAGAGCTTCATATTCTGCCACATTGTTGGTGATCTCGAATTCCAGCTTGTATGACAGAGATATGGTCTCTTGACAGGGCAATATGAAGACCACTCCGGCACCTGCACCTATGCTGGATGAAGCTCCATCAAAGAACATCTTCCACATAGAGGTGATTGGAGGAGGTATCTCCTGATTAAGAATGGGTTGCCTCGTGTGTACAACCTCGATTAATATTGGAGGAGGTACAACCTCGTGTGTTCCCCTCCAAAAACTGGAATGGTGGCATATGTGAGATCCATCTGTAACGTTCCTCCAAGTCTCTTAATCCAAGACCTTGACAAGAACATGCCAAACTTGGGGGCAACATCAGCTACCACAATTTCCATGACCACACTCTTCATGGGCAGTTGAACCAAAGAAACCACCAGGTCCTTGATGACTCCCAGACATTACACCCTTCTCGAATCAAAATAGTACAAATCATGATAGGCCTTGGTCACTTCTAGTCCCATCTCTTCCATGACTATCTTGGGCATAAGGTTATGGGAAGCTCTTGAATCCATGAGGCAATTATGCAACACTTTATCATGTATGTTCAGGGAGGTGTAGAAGGGAGGAGAGGAATCATCTATGTCTTCTACCATGAGACCTAGGATGACAGTTGGCTTCTCATCTTGAAGGTTCACTGAGTCAGATAGAGGCTGAGGGGACTCAAATTATAGCAGCTTAGAGAGGGACCTTTTAAAGTCTTCATTTTTAACTAGCTCGGAGATGGGGACGAGAATCCTGATCTTTTGAATTTCATGCTCAAAATTAAAAGAGGAACAAGGCTTAGGAGCTTCCCTTACCTCAATGACAGGTTCTTTGGCTGCTGGCAAAGCATTCTGAGTTCTCTTTTCTTTAGTCGTGGTTACTGCATTTTTAATAGGCTTATCTGCTATAAGGGGTTGGTCTTGGCTGTCAAAGTATCCATCTTTCTTTCTTGACCTGAGATTGTATTTGTTAGAAGTATGGTCGGCCCTCTCTCCCTTGCCTAACTCATGGATTTGAACGTTCATTAGGGATTTTTCATAGGCAGACTGAGTCAAATGGCGAAAAGGAGGAGCCTCTTCAACACAATGAATTTCGGGGTCGAACTCGTCTATCTCTTCTCCTTCTTCATGAGTAACCAGGTTGTTTTGGAGGGGGGTTTGAATCCTTTGATCCTCTCTATATTTTCCCCTTTGTTCTCTTGGGAAGGCCTGTGGTCCATTGTTATTAGGTCTCCTGAAACCTCTATTATCAACATTTTGGGAATTTTTGTACATGGGATTCCCTTCTAACTCCCACCTTTCCATCCTGGCAGACAGTGATTTTAGTACTCTGGTTGTCTCATCTGTCTGATGGGGCATGGGAGAGGAACTGGATGGGGAGGCTTCAGGGCTTTTCTTAGATATGTTTCTATCAGCAGCGTTCTTGAGTCGGTCAACAACCAATATGTTAGATTCTACTTCCACGACTGCATCCTGCATGTGGGCCAGGGTAGTAGCTCTTCTCTCTCTCAACAGTAGGCAAAAATCAGGATCAAAAGCACTAGCATAAGTGATCTTATCCAAGGCTTCCGAGGGCTTTATTTCAGCGGGAATTTTATTATACATTTTATTGAATCTCTTGGAGAAGTCAGAGACAGACTCTCCTTCTTTTCTCTTCAAATATCCAAACTCTGTCATATAATACATGAAATCCTTTTTGTCTCCCCACTGTCTCAAAAAGGCATTATCTAAAGCTTCGATCCCATCAATAGATCTAGGAGGCAGGGCCTTGAACCATTTTCTAGCCTCACCTTGGAGGCTATGGACAAAAATCCTCATCCATACGTCTCCATGCATGATGACATTATCATCTGTGAAACTGTAAAAGGATTCTAGGTGTTCATTTGCAGTTACGTCCCCTTCACCCATGAACTTGGGTAGTTACTTAAGGTAACCATCTGCTGGGAGGGCATTGAGGGGCTGAGGTAACACAAGGGGAGCATACCTAGCGGCTATAATAGCCTCCATTCTGGTCATAGGGGGATTAGCACCAGCCATAGGAATATTAGGTGGAAGAGAACTTGGAGGAGAAGGAGTTCGCGAAGGGGCTGCTGGGAATGGGTCTCGAAGTGGAGTGGGAAACAAGAGAGGGTTTAAGGAGGAGGCTAACGAGATCAAGTCAGCAGGTGATCCTTTTTGTGCAGTAGTGGGGAAATCTTCTGTAGTCTTGGGTCTACGCCAAGGAACAACTTCAGAGGAGAGAGGAGTGACAAGGATTTCTCCCTCCAATCCCAGACCGAGAGGGGAAAAATCAGCAGGAACACTCCCAAAATTCAGGAAACGGGAAACCTCTGAAGATGTCTGGCTACGAAACTGAGAATAAGAAAAAGGAGTTTTTATGGGAGGAGGTGGGGAAATACCTGGTTCAATAGTGAAGCTTTCTCCTTGAGAGGGCTTTCCTTTTCTGATAATCAACTACGGATCTTCTTCGGGCGTGGCCAGAGGCATTTATGGATGGGACCGCGTGTGTCTACCGTTGGAAGCCAAAACTAACCCAATAGGTTCATCTCAGTGGAGTCGCCAGGTGCACAGTAGAAATCTTGATAATTCTCATATATGATGCACCTTTAGAATCAGTTAATCGTTGTCATTCAATCCCGAGGAAAAATCTTCAAATTCGTTCCCTGGAAATGGCACCAGAAATGTTAGCGTCGGAAGTCACCCCTGGATTGCAGCAGGAGCAGAGCCCGACACCCATCAGTTTAATGTCACGATTTGTTTATAAAGGATGATCAGATGGAAGTAAACTCAGAACAATATCGTCTCAACTCTGAAACTAGGCATTTATGGATGGGACCGCGGCCCACCGCTGGCCAAACTAACCTAATATTCATCTCGAGTCACAGTACGAGAAATCTTGATAATTTCAGATGCACCTTTAGAATCAGTTAATCGTTATCGTTCAATACCGAGGAAAAATCTTCAAATTGCCTCGAAATGGCACTAAATGTTAAGGCCGAAGTCACCCCCTCGATTGCTTGTAGGAGCAGAGCCCAAAGCCCATCAACTTTATGTCATGATTTGTTTATAAAGTGATGATCAGATGGAAGTAAACTCAAAAAAGTATCATTTTAACTCAGAAAAACTAGACTAACATGCACAGGCAATTGAGGTCTTAGATAAACTTCAAACAAAGAGTTGCAATAAAGGGTGAGCGTGGGGAAGACTAGTATGAGAGGTGAGAATCGGCTATAAACACGTTTCTAACAGACCGAGAAGAAAGCGCCGTCCGAACGCGATCCTTTTACATTCAAACACGTAAGACCAGAGAATACAACAATGTAACAACAAATCATTTATCATAACATAACTACAACACCATAGACCATTACCCGATCATGAACTCTCCGTATCGATGAAAATATAGATCGAGTAAGGAACCGCTTTGTCATAAAACAATAAATCTCAAATTCAGATGTATTAAATCCGTGAAAACTAGAATAGTTATCAAACTTTACGTACCGAGCCTTTGCTCTACCATCGATAGATACCAAAATGGAAAAAACGCCTACATATACTCAAACAACAACAAAGAACAAACTCGACGCTGCATTAAACACATTTCGTCTAATTACGGCTTCCGACAACTGCAGACCGGCAGCCTTCAATGATCGCGGCACCCATGGCGCATCTAATTGAACTCCTTAATAGTTTCGGGTGAATCGACGTACTTTTAATTCGTCACGGTCTTCCCATTGCGAAGGAGTGATGATGTCTAACCACCGCCAACTACCTTAATAACTGCATCATTGGGATTGAGGATGGCCCGACGAACTCGCCACCTTTGGGACGTGGAAGACTCTTCAAGTTGCCACCTCGATTAGCTGAACGGCCTGATGTATAGGCGTGATTCCAATCAGCGCGAAGGATGGGGCACGTAATGGGGGAGGTGGTGCCAAAACTATGAGGGTGAGATATGAAGTGACGAGCCGTGAGAGAACTTACAGGGGAGATCACATGGCGGAAGGAAATAAGCGAAAGGGGGAGGAGACTAGATATAATGTGCACATTTTAGTGGGAGGTGGATGTGGAAGGGAGTGGGGCATATGGTAGGTGGTGAGTGGATGATGAGATGGGGAAGGACCGCTACTGCATTCAGAAGAGAGGAGACTGACTGCATGTCCGAGGATGAGGAAGGGCTAAAGGAGCGAGCCTCATCGCACGGTCAGGTGGAGAATAGATGGCAAGATGATATGACAAGGAAGAGGGCCCCACGCTGGATTAAATGTGTTATCGTGAGGATGTCTAGATTGCCCGGTGGCACCGCTGATCCAGCCAAATCACCATTAGAGAGATGCGGCCCTTCTATTCTCCGACCTCCTTCGCTAAAGGTAGAGTTTAAATTGAATCAACTTGCACCGTTAACTGGGAAGCCTGGATCATGACCATTGAAAAAGGTGCTACCATTCGACTAGCCCACTTAAAGGTAGAAAAGCTGGGGGGTCTGGAATCCATGTCCGCTGATCCCGCAGGGAATTGGCCAAACTTGCTTGCCGCTAATCATAGGCGACTTCAGATTCGAACATGGAAAGTGGGCTTTAACTGCCTTTGTATATAACCCACCTACAAGAAATGTTGCTAACAGGTGGATAGATAAATTTGTTGGTTTTTCAAACCCGTCAACAAGATGATTTTATTGTCAACAAGATGGTTTTATTGTGAAAATATCTACAAAGATGGTTTTAGAAAACCTAACAGTAAAGAACGCCTTCGACATAACTATTGTATTAAAAAATTTCTAAGAGGCTCTTCACTTTTAGGCTATGCATAATTAATACATTATTACAAGTGTTTCATAATTCATCTTTAAGTTTTGTTCTTGCACCTATTACAACTATTACATTAAAAACATTTATGAGAGATAAATTTGGTAGTGTCTTATTTTTATACCAACCGCCTAGGCATGGTATATAGCATTTGATAATGTCACTGACTTCTATTTTTCTCATAAGATTGACTATAAATTTCTGCCATTTCTAAAGTTAAACTTTAGGTGTCTAATTTAAATATTTTTTAAATATTTAAATTATTTTATGTTTTCTATTGGTGGTTAAATTCAACCCGCTATTGCAATGACGGTGGGCTTTGAAAACTTTATTTAAAATCTTCAAATGTTATGCCAGTGGCTTATATTCGCTAGTTTAACGAGTTAGTACTCTTCCAAACCACTAAAGCATAACCCTCGGCCAGACACAAGGAATTTGGCGTGGTTGGTCGCATGTTCAAAACAAATGGTATTTCATCTTCTATGTAGCTTCAGAGAGAAAATCCCATATGCTAACTCCAATTCTTTCTCCCCTTAGCAGTAATTAATGTATTGCGTAATAAATACTGCTGGGGAATCCGTCTCGGGTGGGAAGACAAAGCAGAAGCTCCAACGCATCTATATTTCAAACATGCTCTTTTTTAAACGCTATTTCCTATTTTAACTGAGCTGCCGTGGTACAAAACTCATTTGAGTCAGCGGTTTTGTAGATGACATCTGTACGAAAATCGTTTGAATTAGCAGTTTTGTAGATGCCATCAATGGTTTTACAGATTCCACCATAATTGTACAACATATTACCATGGGTCTTCATGCTTTGTGAGTTTTGGAAATTATTGAGGTTACATGTAATCATTTGGCTACACTACTTTGATAAATAAACAAATATATATTGGTCTCGAAACAACAACAAGTATTTACTACCCAACAACCTTGTTTTGGTTCATAACACATTTAGTGGGATTAACTCAACATTAATGATATTTAAACATATTAAAACATAAAAATTTCAGGCTAACTACGGTTTGTCATGGTTAGACGAGCTTCATGAAGATAAATACCACTATGTTGTACTTTTTCGTTAATAAAGTATCTTAAGACATTAACTTTTAAATGCTTAGAGTAGCCATTGTGACTCCTCTTTTGCTTTTAGAGTATGCATACTTAAAACATTATTACAAATTTCCAATGTTTCATAATTATTTTTTAAGTTTTAGTTTTGAACTACATATAAGGATTACATTAAAACATTTTTAAAAAGGTTTTTTATTTTTAGATTATGCATAAGTAATACATGATTAGAAGTTTCAAGCCTTTTATAATTACTATAACTTTTGTTTTGGACTATTATTACAACTATTACATTAAAACATTTGCATTTGTAACAAGGCTACTAGCTAGCATATACCGCTGAATATAATAATGAAAGTATTGTTTAAGGAGATAGAGAGACAAGGAGTAGACATGAAATGACTAGATGGAAGAAATATTTATTAATAACATTGGGGAAGTGAAGGCAACAATAAGACTTCAAAGTTTTGGCCAATAAGATATCACATAAATGAGATTTAAAATTTAAAATCAATCATTATTTTTTTAAAACTTTTATAGAAAGAGGTGTATATTTTATGGTCAAACCATAAACTAATAGAAAGTCCAACCTAACTCAACACTATATACCATGCCTATCAGTAGATATAAAAGGTGAAGATTGTACAATTATAAATATCAATTTTATAAAAACATTAATACAAATAATAAATAAGTTTAAAAAGGGTACTAATAATTATTTTAAAAAAAAAGGCTTATTATATTATCAACAAATTTTGATAAGAGTTCACTATTTTTAATGAGATAAGAAAGAGTGTATTTTTTAACACTTTTTACAAATAAAAAAGATTTCTATTGAAATGAGTTATACACCAATGATAATAACTTGAAAAAATAAAATGTCATATTTTTTAGACTTCAATTATTTGAGCACCAAACTTGTTCTTCCTGAGTAGAAGTTGTTCGGAGCAAGTTTGAATTGTTAGCAAATCGATATAGCTTCATTTCTTTTAAAACAAAAGTTGATTTTGAAGTATTCAATAACTTACCAGTTTTGTAAGAAGACTAAAAACCTTAGTTGTCATCTTAAGAGAAATAAGTATTATTTTTCATAGATCTAGAAATACACACAAATCTCAATGTTTAAAAGTTTACAATTTTAAATAATGTAACTATATTTAGTTTTTGAACTCATTACATATTTAAAATATAATGTGAGGAATATCTAGGTCTTTTATATTTTGAGAAGATATAGATAATTTATTTTACAAATAATTTATGTAAAATTAATTCAATAACATCAATGACATAGTTTTGTATTTTACACTATGATGATAATAAAAGTTACCATCTATTTTATTGCATTTTCATATCAACTATAATAAATGATATTTAAATATTTTATTTTGAATATTGCCAATCTTCATTTTTCTATATTATCTTTATTTAATGGTCATAAAAACATGTTACTTTGCTTCTTTCTTTTTTCTTTTCTTTCTACCTTCCTTTTTCCACTTGTTTTTTTATTTATTTTCCTACCTTCCCTTTTCCCACTTGTTTTTACGCCTAATATAATATATAATATGCATCGCGGTTCGCTTCAAAAAATAAGAGATCTTGGTTTACTCGAGAAAACAAAACTACTATATTTAAAAAAATAAATAAAAATCCACTTTGTTCACAACCAAACTTCGCCGAGCCGGTGGAAGTCACATAGCATAAACGAAGACATCGAGAAGTGAAACTGACCCGCTTAATGGAGGTGGGTCTACCATCACGCACATAGGTATGCCATAATGAAAAGTCGATTTTTAGGAAGAGCTTCCATCCGGAAATAGCCAAGACCGCCTGTGAAGATCCGGCCATTGGGTAAGCCGTGATAGTTCTACACCGAGGAGAAAAGCCCGGACCGCTGACCGCAGATCGAACCCTTTATCTCGCCGATGGCGCCGCACTGTTGTGCATCACTCGGCTTCCCTCGATATTCTTCCACTCACTCTACCAAGAACTCGTTCTATTTCCCTATCGGGAAATATTTTACCCACAAAAATCTCTTCAGGGAATCCCCTCGTAATTCCTTTCTATTGACCAATAAATGCTGGATGTTCGCATAACTTGGGCCAATCGCATCCCGATCTCCTCGATGCCTCCTTTCGCTCCTTGTGACCCCCTGTCCGCCAAGCCTTTAGTCCACATGACCGGTCCCTATAATACCGTAGCTATAACTCCAATCGGGGTTTCGAGATTTGCGATGTCGGCACGCGTTCTTTCAAGACTTTATGCGATTCTCTGAATCTTGACGCACCTTTTCCATGCTAGCTCTTTTGGCTATATCACTTGGCTCATATGATCGTTAACCTCGCGGACCGTGGTCACCCTCCCCGTCGGGGTTTCGTGATTCACGATTTCAAAATGCACAAATCACTTGTCGCCGGGATCCCCGATATCCCGATAAACCAAACTCCGATGGACACTTCCGGCCGACTATTACGACACGTCGGGATGGTTGCTATGCATCCTTTCCGTAGGGACACCCGACTCGCCAGATTTCGGTGACTTTGGATGTCCCGCCAGGTCCTTCAACCCGAAACTTAATTTCTGATTCGAGCACTGCGGCTACCCGCCCTCCACTAGTTCGGACAGGGCTCATTAATGACCTCCTTCCGTCGAATTTCTGGATCGCGAATTTCACACCGCTCGTATATCAGCCAAACTCGATATGTCGGTAACGCTAACTCTTCGATCTCCACATGTGTCCTCAACTATGAACGGTTCAGATCTTGATGGGGTATCGTGGATCGCAAGTCCTAATGCTGTGATTTCTTCACTCCCGAATTCATGTCTTCTAATATCCCGATGAATTCTCCGGGCTCCTCCACTACTCATGAGGCTTAACCTTGTTGCAACTCCTGCCAAATCTAATGGTTGATGGGAAATCAACTCCTTATCCAACGACTCACCAGCCTTTCGAACTCGGACTCTGATATGGTCGTAACCCCTTCTACCAATTGGCTCTGGATTCGACGCATTCAATGAGATTTCTACGAGTTCCCTCCATGAGATCTTGGTCGTCGCTTCTTCTCCTTGAAGAATTCCTTAATGCTAAACCTCCTATGTGGTCCTTCAATAGATTTGAAGGCTCTACTTCTCCTGATCTTTTTCAACACTTCTCAGCCTCTTAGAATGAGAACCCCTTTGTTCGCACTCCTTTAAGCATAATAACTCTACAAACACTTCAAGTGTTCACCTCCCCTGACTCTGCGCACACCTACAGTAGACTTCTCAGCCTTGACTGCTCCAGAACCCTGAGGCTTCCCTTTGGCTCGTGACTCTTTGCATCTACACTGTGCTCTATCTTCACCTTTGAGAAAATGAGAAAGCTATCTCTAATCGAACCCTTCTATCAACGCACTCACTCCTTGCGCATAATTCAATCAAGACTCTTTGTAGGAATCTCTTGGCTCAAATAGAGGAACAATTGAAGCTCATTCTTTCAATCTTCTCTCGGACTTCAATTCATACATGAAATCACATACACAACATGTCTAAAAGAAATGTGGCGGGACAGCAACATTCATGATGGCTATCAACATCAAAACACGTAGGATTCAACATAGTCCATGAATTTTAATCAAAGCTTTCTATTAATTCAAATGTTTGTACATGGGTGTTCTTCATACAACTCTCTTCATGATCTTCTGCTCTTCTCGTTCAATTCTTTCTCAAGCTCAGGCTAATGTTACAATGATACAACAAGGGTGTCTATATCCATTTTCCTCTTGAATTCTAAAACTATCAAATCTAAAATAAATTCATATCTAACAGCATTAAAACCATTAAATTCACTTCTACTAAGGACGAGAGATTAAGGCTCAGGGTCCAATACAATATACAAGTGCACCATTTATTAATTGACTCATTTAAGGTTTTGTGCAACATTCCCAAAGCATTTTCAAAATTTGTGCTTGTCCAAATTTGTCTCGCCTCATTGCTCGCTTTGATGAGTCGGTGGATGCCCCCAGATTGCTAATTGTTCTGGGAGTCAGGTCCATCAAAGAATGGAGACAGTGCCCAGAAGATCCCTGATCCATGGAGGAATACTCAGAGTCCACGTGTTTTAAAGCAAAGGAAAGTAGGTCCAGAAGTTTCCAGCAAACAGCACCCATGCATTTGTTCTCAATGGCAGCTGAGTTCAGCCTGCCTCATCAACCCAGCAGAGACACAGCTGAAGTTCAAAGTATTTTACTTCCTGCCTGGCTGGAGATGTCATGGGAAGCTTTTGTGCACTGTCTGCTTTTTGTATATGTTATTTTTGCCAAATGGGATTTGCTAGTTTGTTCTTCCAAATGGTGCGAAAATAAATGGAAAAGAGGGTTGACAATTAGTGTAGTGAGAGCACTGGAAGTTTGAAATGTATATGTAGCCGTGGGAGTTAAAGTTTTTGAAAAGCCCAAATGTAACTATACTGAAGTTTTCAAAAAGCCAAACAATATAGTTCGCTGGTTCTCAGAAATGGCAGGAAAAGGAGTTTATGTTCTCATGGAAAACAATCTTTTCAGTGCCCATGTAGCTTCTAATGAGCAGAAGTCATTATCATGGTTCCTATATGGTCCCACTGTCGACATGTCCTGCCCATGTCCCAGTCCACCATGGACCAACAAATGTCCCATCCAATGCCTGTCTTGCAGAACTTCCTAGCCCTCTCATTCTTGAATGAATGCCGAATGCTGCCGAAGCACATACCCTAACTCAAAGCACTGGACTTGAACCCATAACATTTCGCTGATCTCTCGCTTTGAAACAACAAGTTGGAATGAAATTGGATTGAAACAACCCATTGGGTTGATATCTTGTTCCAAATTGATGATTAAGGTGAGCTTAAGAAAAAAATTCTTAGAATATTCATAGGCTATTTTATTTTGAGATAAATAAAATGCAAGATGAGGGTTCTTGTGCTCTAGGAAATACCCAAAAAAATATCCGGGGACATCTCTCGAGAATATGTCATTATAGATCCATAAATATCCACAACTTTCATAATATCACATATACTATCTATCAATTAATTGGAAACAAACAACAGACTTTAACAATACCGTGTATTGACAAATTACAGGTTCAAAAGGAATTCATAAATTATTAAAAGAAAACTGTTGTAAACCACTTTTTCACCATCATGTACTTCTTCCAAGAAACCATAAAGTTCAGGTAGATGAAGTCCCTTTTTGAGAGATGATCTGCAATCTCATTGTGCTATCTATATATATGAGTATAGTTGACCAAAATAAATTGATTAGATATTGCCTTAATTAATATGCAAGTTAGTGGAAGGAGAGAATCATTTTATACTTGGAGGCTTCCTTTCATCCAATTAATGACTATAGATGAATCACCCATGACATGAAACTTATCAATCCCTCTGTCCAAAGCAGATTTTAGTAAGTAGAATAAGACCTTGAATTTCCCTTGGTTATTTTTTCCTCTTCCTATATTAAGGTTAACCTTGAAATAACCTTATAATATGCAAGTAAAGCATCAACCAGGGAAACTACTTGAAAAGTGGGTATCAACTTTTCTTCAAACAAAATAGAGGTTCTGTTGAATTTAAAGTACTGAAAGAGCCATTCTCCGGGTGGATGGAAAAGACCCTAGCTGATATCTAGGCCCCACGTACTTATGGTTCTTGGTCTGGGACCAAACAATTATAGCCATGAAAAAATACCCTTGTAAGGGCCCCCAAGAGATGACTATGGTTCTTGGCCCTGATGTTAAAGCAAAACACTTGTAAGGGCCCCAGATGACTGCCCTTGAACTGGGACCAAGCAATGAAGACTCGTGAGGCCCCCCAAGAGATGACAGGGGTTCTTGAACTGGGACCAAAGCTTAAAGTCCCTAACATGTCTAGGGGCCCTCGACATAAATTCCCAGGCACCTGCTGCCTCAGGGGCATGGGCTGATCCTTGGTCTTGTACTTTGATGGATAAGACCCCGTGAATAAATTGGGGCAACCTGGTCCTTGATAAGGTAGTTGTTGGTGTTTGACCCTCTTTGAAAGCAAGTACTTTAATTCCCCACATGAGGGATGTATCCCATATGCAGTGATGATAAAGTTAAAAGGGTCACCTTGAGAATTATATGGACATGTGTAAACCTCTCCTAAACCCTCCACCCTTGGTTTTTGGGCTTGAGTTTGTTTGAGGGTTGTGTTTTGTATTTTTGGTGTTAATACAAGAAATATTTAATTAATATAAATTGTAAATATATTTAATTAATATTTATATTAATTAAATATATTATTTTTAATTATTATTTATTTTATATAACCCTCACCCAAAAGTATAAATAAGAACCCCTCCCCTTTCTCTCATACACTAATCTTTCTCTTCCTCCTAAGTGTCGCAGATTGCTCCCTTGTAAGCCTGTGGCCTCGTTGCAACAGTCAGCAGCCCCTTTTAGTGACAACCATCAGGCCTCCTTTTGTGGCAGAATGGTCCCATGGTGAACCGATAAATGTATCAATCTCCACAACAACATACTATGGCAAGTTTGGAGGGTCGACTCCTTGTATGTAAGAAATTTGGGTGACCATTCATAGTGTTCCTATCTTCTCATGACACAATTATTTATTTCTTGCATAGTCTCTTTTTGTTGTGTTGTTCGGGATCATGTTACCCCATCTTCCCTATCATCTTAACATTTGTATGGAGAATCTATAAAATGTGTGTGTATACATTTCTCTTTTTCTCTTCAAATCAAATTATTGTAGTCCCAAATCTTTTAGTTTTAATTTTCTTTAGATGTTAA
>SNQJ01S0194965.1:2033-19896 GCA_010110895.2 Picea sitchensis | reverse complement strand
GAACATAAACTATGTTCCGAAATAAGAGGATTCCATCCTCTCCTAACATGTAATCCTTATATTTCTGTTGTGTATCATTTTGCTGTAAGCTTTCCTTAACCTGCACATAATGCTGGTCTGTTTTACAACTTCTAGAATTCTATCTTTCAAATCTGTTCTGTATATAATAATGGCTACATCATGCATTTTATGCACCCTTCTACTGAGTGCATCAACCACCTTGTTCTCTTTTCCTTTTATGTGCTTGATATCAAAGTTGTATTTGCTAAGAAATGCCAGTCATCTAGTTTGTGTAGCATTTAGTGTTGGTTGTTCAAACAAATATTTCAGACCACTATGGTCTGTCCTTAATTCAAAATTTCTGCCCATGAGGTAATGCCTCCACATCCTTAAGGCATGTACTATAATTTCTAACTCTAAGTCATGTGTGGCATAATTTATTTCATGCTCCTTTAATTTTCTGAACTCATAACAAATTACATGTCCATTTTGCACAAGGACTCCATCGAGCCCTTCCTCGCATGCGTCTATGCACATGACAAAATCCTCATCTGGATCTGCAACTTTCAAAATAGGTGCACTAGTTAACAAATTCTTCAAGCACTGGAAATTCTTTTCACACTTAGCACTCCATTCGAACTTTACTCCTTTCTTTTGCAAAGATGTTATTGGGTGTGCAATTTTGGAGAATCACACAATCAATCTCATGTAGTAACCAACTAGACCCATGAATGATCTAACCTATGAAATTTTGTTGGCGTTGGCCAACCCTTGATTGCTTCAATCTTTTCCGGATCCACCGCTATCCCTTCTTCTGAAACAATGTGACCCAAATAATGGATCTGCTTTTGATAAAAAGTGCATTTACTCAATTTGGCATACAATTGGTGCTCTCTCAACACTTGTAGCACCATCCTCAAATGTTTTTCATGCCACTTCTTTGTCTTGGAATAGACGAAAATATCATCCAAGAATACAATGACAAACTTGTCCAGGAAATATCTAAACACTTCATTCATTAGACACATAAATGTAGTTGGGGCATTTGTCAACCCAAAAGGCACAACTACAAACTCATAGTGTCCATACCTTGTCCGAAAGGTTATTTTGTTAGTATCCTCTTCTTTGATTCTCACTTGATGATAGCCTGACCTCAAATCAATCTTGGAGAATATCCTTGCGCCTTTCAACTGATCGAAAAGATCATCAATCATTGGCAAAGGATATTTATTCTTGACAGTAACCTTGTTTAGTTGTCTGAAGTCAATACATAACCTTAGCGTTCCATCTTTCTTCTTGACAAAAAGAACTAGGGCACCCCAAGGAGAAACACTTAGGTGTATGTACCCTTTCTTTAATAACTCTTCTAGTTGCATTTGCAAGTCTTTTAGCTTTGGTCTGCTCATTTTGTAGGGAGTCTTGGATACTGGGGAAGCTCCAGGGATTAAGTCAATTGAGAAATCTATATCTCTCTTTGGTGGTAATCCTGACAACTCCTCAAACACATTTTGATACTCTTTCAAGACTGGATAATCTTCGAGGCTTGGCTCTTTATCCTTCATTGGCTCTTCCATATGGGCCGCATATATCTAGCACCCCTTTCTAAAACTTATTTTCAGCTGCAATGCTGAAATCTCTTGGACAGATATAGGCCTTGATATACCCTGCACTATCCTTGGATTCTCTTCTTCATCAAGACATGTGAAAACCTTGTTATAGCAATCTAAAACAACACAATGATTTTCTAGCCAATCCATACTAATCAAGAAATCATAAGACCCAAGCGGTATGATGCTCAAATATGCCTTAGTGTTAGTTCCATTCATGTTTATAGGACATTCTTTAACAAGCTCATTAATTCTTCTTTTGGTTCTAGTAGCTAGCTAAACTAACCAAGGTTTTTCATGCTTACATTTCTTCAATTTAAATCTTTTTACTAGCTTTGGATCTATATAGCTATGACTAGCTCCAGAATCAATTAAAATAGCTATGGGCTGATTATTAATCTTACCTTCCACTTCAATCATGTGAGGTTGATGGTCTTCTTGTCTATTGTCCATGGCTGCATAGATCCTTGGCATGCTTTTTCCCAYGTCCTCTACCGTCTCCTCTTGCTTGATGCTATGCAAAATCTTCATCTRATCTCCTYGTTCAGGACAATCTTTATACATGTGATCTCCTTYGCATCCCCAACACTTTATGGGCTGCTTCCTTGGCCTCTTTCCCAAGGACTGTCATTTTYTGATCACCTTGAGATGGCTGCCCTTGYTGATATGATTAGATCTATTCCTTATGAAAGGTGGTTTGAATCCTTTCTTTCTTTGATCCATCTTTCCTTTCTTCTTGTCATCCCAAGCCTTTTGAAAAGCTGGCCTTCCTCTATTCTGATCATACAAATACTTGGTCTTTCTTATGGCTTATTCTAAATTCTTGGGTTCATCAAACTGAATTTTATCCTTGTAGAAGGATGGCAATCCACTCAAGAATCTTTGAATTTATTGCATTGCAAGTCCCCTTTTCAGGTTTCGAGTATTTATTCTTTCTTTTATCATTTTTTAAAATCGAGATGAAGTCCTTCTTATGATTGTGCATTCGTGCGTTAGGACTAGGGGCGATTAAAGGGGGTAGAGCTCAAGCTCAAGCGAACATTCTGGCCATTCTTCTCATAGAAGAATGAACCATGGGCCTTTTTGGTGTACATGTAACAACCATACCAAAGTTTATTACATTCCAGAGGGCCCCAGGATGGAAAGTGTCAAGTATGGTGGGGAGCGGTACGTTACCCTTCTCAAAGCCTCCAAGTAGTAGCCTTGTTCCCCAGGAGTGACAACACTAGACTAGGACACAAAGATGGCCACCAAGGTGAAACAAGGAAAAAAATATAACTTCCAAGCCTATGATCCATTATCAGACTTCAATTCATGATCCTCACCTAAGAGCCTAATGCATTAAGTGTGACACTTTATATGAAACAATGACTAATGTACCTCATAATATGTTGGACCACCATCATCTAATGAAATATGTTGATTAGATGTGATGAACTATGCTGATGAGAAGAGAGGCATTTGAGGGGCTGTTGGGATGCTTCCTGTGAGAATATTGATCATCCTCATCATTGGGATCACTGTCTTCATTGAGGGCCACGAGACATGATCTCCTCTAGATACCCCTAGGTGAGAGGGGGTAACAATACCTCCTACCACCATCATCATTTAACCCTTTGGGGGGCTAGAAGCATCACCCATATCCAAGATAAGCATATATACCAAACCACCATAATGAGATAGTATGCTCCACATCCATCAAAAGTGCAACCAAGGGGTGATCAACAAGGGAAGAACATGTGGGAAGACCACCAAGCAGCAATCACAATCATCCAACCAAGGAGAAGTGAGACTTCCCTAACCAAAGATCTCCATCAAATGGTATGATGTCGTGAAAATAAGGGGTTTTATAAAGATGAATCGCCCAAGTCGGTCCAATAGCTCCAAGGAACCAACAACAAATTTCCATCAATGTGATGAAAATCACATAGTGGAACCTCATACAATATGAGGTGTAACAATCCATCTCTTTCATTTTTCTTGTCTCAAACTCAGATAGTGTTGAGCTACATATGCTTCGAGATGAAGCATCTTTCTAGGACTGGATAGTGTTGAGCCAGGATAAGAACTTGAGCTACAAGCCCATCACACCCTTGATTTATGTATGAATCCATGTATTTAATGTATTCGTGTGCATTCGACATGCCCTTGTAAGATAGTTTATGTAGTTGTGCATATTTGGGCGCCGACCCAAACAGTGTGACTTTGACTAGCTGTGAGTGTATTTATACTTGTAGTTGATAAGATAAAGGCCATTGGGTGAGAGCCTTGTATTATACTTGTAAATAGAATCTAGACTGCAACATGATCTTTATCATCTTTTCTTACAGCAAGCCATATCTTTGTGTCATGCATTTGTTGGATTATATATATATATATATATATATATACATACATATACTTTTTATGTATATTTTATTTTTTTAAATTATAAAAACATATTTATATTGTTTGTACTTGTCGTTTCCCTGCTGTATCCGGATCCTGACTTTTCGAAATCCTGGTAACTGAGAATTAAGGTTATGATGCCAAGAACATCAATAAAGTAAATAAAGAATGTATTTATGCATGATTACAGTCATAGGATACAACCTTTGATGAGAAGGTGTATATATGTATATCTATATGACAACACCGTTTAATTGTAAATCATCAAACATATCAATTCACTAATAACTATGGTTTAAAACTGGTATCTCCTTTAACTTGAGAGTCCACTATTCACAGTGTTTGTAGTGTCCATAATCAATTCTTCCATTTAGGCCCTTGATAAGATCTATTAGACTACTAAGGATGCTTTTCCATGATGCAGTCAAATCCATTCAAGAAAAGTTCAATAACTTGCAAGCGACCAAGAAATTCGATACAGGTTGTTACCATAGTTCTTAATTCAATATTTTGTTTGCATCCTTTGTTGTTTTGGTCAGATTGGTGGAGCCTGTTATCCCCATTTTGTGGATAACTAAGGAGATCATGTCTCGAGGCCCTCAGGTTATAGATATGGAGTGCCGAGAGACTACATGACCAACAGTACCCTTTGCACAGATGGAAAACCCACTCACCACCACAGATGGTCACAGTTTTGCAGATGGCATCCACCACACCAGCTAGCTTCCGGAAGGCAGTGGGCCTTGCTTCATGAGGTACAAGTCAGTATTATGGTGAGCATCATTTCAATATTCAAACCATTTTGATTATGTTGTATCTTAGATTGCTCTAGATTTCATGATATATGCTTGGACATTATGCCTTTTTCCCTGCTTCACCTTGGTGGTTGACATTGTGCCCTAGTAAGTGGTTTTCCTTGGGGATGGGTTTGCTACTAGGAACTCCCTTAATGAGCCATCATACCATTCCCGACCATACTTACCACTTTCCATCATTATTCCCCTCCATTTCCTTATCTCTTGAGATTTTAGGGTGTATTGACCCAAGAAGGGGTTGTCCCTCTTTCTATGGGAAGAAGGGGCTAAAGGCCCAGAGGGGTTGATGTTGGGTAAAAGATAAAAGTCTTGTATAAACCTTCTAGATGCTTCGCCCAGGGATCACCCAAGAAAGCAATGAAACACTTATCTTTGAGTAAAGGGGATCCACAATATAATAAAGAATGCTTAAAAGGTTAGTTGAATGATAGGAGGTCTCATCATGAGCCGACCTATCACGTTCATGGATATCTAGTGGTATGACATTACCATCATCTGGTCACCAAACCAGGGTAATGGCTCTCAATTGCATGGTTGAGAGAAAGGGGGTCTCATCATGAGCCAACCTTCTCATTTCCATTAGGTGTTTGTGGGTGACATTGCCATCACCTGGTCACCACGCCAGGGCAGTGACCTTTAACCTCTCCTTATGCTATATTGAAAGAAAATAAAGAAAGAAAGATAAAAGGCTATTGATGGGCTTGGAAAAAGTGCATTGCGGACGAAGGTATCACACACCCTCTACAAAGGCACCCATGAATGAGACACTACGACCCCTTATATGTCATGAGCCCTGTGCCCATTGAGTCTTAACCCCAACCACTTCATCCACTTTACATGGCTTAGAGAGGGATCTCTTGGAAACTCTCCTTGACCTAGGGCTAGATCTACCCAATAGGACACCTCGTCAACCCTCCCATATTCAAGCTTGAAGTCGCATAGTGTCTTTGAGCTGTTAATTGTTTGATATAGTGACATTTGATGCACATGCTTAGATGGCTTATTTATTGATTGGATTCACTTATCATGATGTTACGACTTGAGATCCTTGGAGGGCGTGCTCATTTGTCTTTACAGGACCTAGTTGGTGGATAGTTTTGAGAGAACAAACCTAGCTTGGGCTTCCATGAGGCTTAAAGCCCACAGGTGGATGCCAAGGCCCCACATGCCGAATGAGAGAGATCAAACTTGGAAGGCCTTAAACATGACTTGGACGACATAATCTAGCCCCCACATGCCAAATGTTTTGCCTAGGAGAGGCAAAACGTCTCTTCTAGAGGCATGACATCACCTAGGGGGGTTAGGGTTTGGTGGTGTGGTTGATGCATTGGCACTTGGATGTTTTGAGGAGAATTGGGCTTTGACCATGAAGGAAGTAACTTGGATATTTGACATGTGGCTTTGGCAAGCCTAGACACCCTCCTCCTACACCAACGACTTGCTCCTAATGCCAAAACGTCCCCTAAAGGGGTGATGTCTTTCTAAATTAGGGTTTATTTGTGCAAAAGTGAAATTTTAAAGGAATTGTTTAATATTATTTTGTAAAAGGGGCAAGATTAGGGTTGTTAACCCCTAATCTTGTGTTTTACCCTAAAATATGTGGACAAACTATGTTATCTACATTTTGTATAAATAGAGATCATAAAATCTCATTTTAAACATAACTCTCCCTCATTGTGAGAGGACTTGGTCTGAAATTTTTGCTACACTTGGCTCTTTTTGTCTCTTGTGCACTTGTTTATGGCTATATTGATAAATGGTTGATGGAGGAGTGAGGCGCTAGCCTTGGATGATATTTTCTAGCTCTTATGGTGGATTATCTTGGCATTTCTCTTGATCTTGGTATGGTCTTTTACTATTATGCTATCATTTTTTCAAGTCAAATATTGTTATGCTAGGAGCTAGGTGGGAAGTATAAGGGCATACATCCTCACCATAGTTTTCATCATTTTATGCTTCATCTCATTGATTATACAAGGGTTTGTTAAGAGAAGTATAAGGGCATACACCCTCTTAGCCTAAACCTTAGTTAGAGAAACTTGCCTTGGGAAGTAAAAGGGCTTACGCCCCCAAGGAGGTAGCTTCTCTAGCTCTTTGTTTATTTGACTCCATTAACCCAATAGTAAAGGCACTAGTCATACTTTTTTGCATTAGAGATATAAAATCATTGCCTTGGGAAACACAATTTTTGATCTTTTGAAAGGTTTCTTGCTTGAAGTTGGTTGGCCTCATTGAGAGGAGTCTTCCCCTACTAGGGCATCCCCTCTCTCCCACTACTTCTTGCTGCTGTTACAAAATTACATCTTCAGCCATTAGAGCTGCAAAAACCCTAACTCATTTGCTTGAATAACTCTCTTATCAACCATTGGATTTTGCTCAAAGTTTGCACACCTTTTCTCCTTGGTCCAACACACTTTTTGATAAAGTTTGAGCGGATTTCAGTGGCTGATTTTCTTGCTGTAATACATTGAATGTTACAACCATAAGGCTGATATAATTTGTTGCAGACAAGTGTTTACAACAGTCTTATCTTTTATGCTAAGAATATTGGTTTTTCATTTTGAGTTTAGCTAGTCATTTACTAGTCTTTCTCTTGCATTTTCTACTTGATCTTTAGCATTTATTGAGCAGCGTACAGTACCATTTTCTTGCTGATATATACTGCTATCTATTGTTGCAAATTAGGGACAGCAAGCTTAACTTGCTGATCCAACTAACATACATCATTGCAAAGTGTCTTTTCTTGTGTCTCGGGCAGGTATTTCATCATTTGCAGGTTACTCAACATACTTGGCAACCCTTGGACCTTCCCAAGACTTCATTCCACACATTTCACTCCACTTAGACTTGACCTCTAGGGGCTTCACTTCCATTCATCTCCATCTCCATCTCAATCCCCCTAGGGTCACCGGGATCACCTCCCTATAGTGACCTAGTCACCCTTGAAGTGCGGGACCTACATCGAGGTGACATTGGGTGTAGTATTCCCAAGTTGTAGCACTTTCTTTGTGGTTGGGTTGGGCTTTGCCCAACCTACAACTTGCACTATAACAGAGCCCATTTCAAAAGCTTCTTTGATGCTCTTCATAAACTTGACTACTTTTAATCATCAACAATAAAAATAAAATGCTACCATCAAACTATCATAATTGAGCAACAGAAATAGCTTTTTTTTGGTTGAAAAATTGCATCTTCTATTTCTTTAATGCATAACAGAAGCAACATTATATTATTATACTTTTCCAGCCAAAGTAGGGGGCATTATCATGCTCATGAGCAAGGAGGGCAAGCATGCCTGCCTTGGCTCCAACTTCAGGAGAGGCAACATTTTTGCTGAACATTCCTATCCTAGCTGAAAATTGTATTGCCATATAATTCTTCTTGCATGTCGAATCATCTGCTTATCCCCAAGGATGGCTGCCTTCCACTGGAGAGGGGCAATAAACAGAGACTGATATTCTGCCACAACCCAATCCAGAAGCTCAGGCTACATTGCAAGCTTCACAACTACCATCTGTAAAGTCTGAATGTTGTAGACTATCTTTAACTGATAGGCTATTATTGAGTCAGCCATCTGAGAGCTCTAGCTTTGAATGCAGCATGTGCTTTCCAGATGCCTTGCAATCTCCTAGCTCACCTGATATGTGAATCCTGAACTGCCCTTCTATTGAATTTATCTGTCATAGAGTAGCTTGGGTGAGTCCTATCATAAAACTCTTTGGTTCTATAATCAAAAAAAGGTTTTCTGTATGACCACTTCCAGTCTTTCCAGATTGTTCCTTACACATCCAAGCTCCTTTTGCAAAAATTGGTTTCAGGTATGATTTTGCAGACTGTTATGAAAGATTTTTTTCTATTCTCTATAACCTATGTGGACTGATCTCTCTCCATGAAATCCACCTTCCCGAGTCCTTGGCCCACGAATCCCCCCATGTGTGAACACTGAAAACCTTTTTTGCCAATATTTTCCCCGCATAGAAAGGGGTTGGGCTTATCTGCCTGGAATCCAGGTGATGTATCCATATCAATCTTGATGCTAAGTCCCAACCACTGTGAGGTCCTTGGAAATCCTGGTGAAGCCCCTCTAAGATTACCTGCCAAGGGTGCCATATCCTCTTGAGCACTCTTGATCATGAGATTTTGAAGGCCTTTGCTCCACCAACAAATGTTACATATACTGAAAGTCTGAAATGACTCTTTATGCTTGCAATATTTGTATTTTAATGTCTCAATATGATGCCATATGGGAACCCGTCAAAGTGCATTCCACCAGATGGCTTTTAAAATTCATTTAGCTATCAGTATTGCTCCTTGCATTCTTATTTGTAAATTTAGTTTTTGATAAGCCATGACCGTATTTCAATTTTAAGGGGAAGTTTGTCTAGTTCTGACCCTCTTACAATATTGTAGTGGCTCTGCATGCATATGTCACCTATTGCATTGCTGATTTCATCAAGCTTACATAGTTCTTTCACCAATCTTTGGCTTATTCTGACATTGAATTTATTCTTATCTTCAGTACTGCAGCAAAGATAAGAAGTGAAGTCCTTTCTCCATTTCGAACTGTCAGGATGTTTTTCTATCTTGCGTTTATAGCAAGTGGTGGTCTTGGAGGCCTGATTGCCATATCTCGTTTGATTGCTGCACTGAGAAATRCTCCAAATTCAGATCTAGCTCCAGAGATCCTCAAGGGGTTGGGTATTGACTTGGCTGCAGTTGCCTTGTTTGCATTTCTCTATGCAAGGGACCTGAAAGCTCAGAATGCACAACTAGCAAAGCTCTCAAGGGAAGAAACCCTTGCTAATCTGAAGTTAGAGGTCAATGGGAAGAATGTAGTTCCTATTAGCAAGTTAAGAGGATTTGCCCGTCTCATTATAGTTGCTGGACCTGCTGCCTTCATTGAAGAGGCCTTTAGAATTAGTGATCCTTTCACCAAAGATTTATTAGATCGAGGAGTGAGGGTGGTCTATTTTGCCACTGATGGTTTGGTACCTAACTTACAGACCTTAAATGCAAATTCTAATTCAATTGACGAAAAAGATGATGAACAACTATCTTCTATTAGTAGAAGAAAAAGCCTATGGCAGTTGACTCCCATCTATACTTCAGAATGGTCAAAGTAAGAAGATCCACTGAGTTAAGATGTATGGGCATTGTAATTTCACTTATTTATCTTGTTGGTCCAACCAAAAAGTGATCTGCTGTCTCCATTTTTTTGGTTTTGGCAGGTGGTTGAATGAACAAAAGTCATTGGCAAATGTTGCAAAAGAGAAGCCTGTGTAAGTGTCCATTTAGAAGTTCTAATTAAACACTTCTGCTATGAAGATCTACAAACTGTGGCATCTTTCTACTTATGAGTATTTTTCTAACAAGATGAAAACTTTGATCTTAAGGTACATCTCTCTACGTATGGATGGACGTGTCCGAGGGAGTGGAGTTGGCTACCCTCCATGGAATGCATTTGTAGCCCAACTACCACCTTTAAAGGGAATTTGGTCTGGTGTGCTTGATGGAATGGATGGAAGAATTTAGAGAACTCTTAGTCATCTTCAGGGCAGATCAGATGAGCACAAAGTTGCAGTCATAGAGAAGCTTTGAAAGGTAATGCAAAGAGCAGATTTCCTTAAAAAGCAATACATTCATGTGGCCAGTTCCCTTTTTAATTCATCTGATATCCAAGCTGGATAAATATATTAGCAAGAAGTGCATACATAGCTTTTTAAAGTCTTATACTTTTTTTCATGTGTTGCTGCATGGGTAAACATTTTGACCTGAACTTTAAAATTGATTTTGTTGTAATATTTGCAGTTAATATGATGCCTACAATGGTTCCATATCTCAGCTACTGGACATATTCATTGTCTCCATTTATAGCTGGCATTCACATGCATTGGAAAAAGTCATCATAAGAAGAATTCTCTCAAATTGCTCTATGGTTACCTGGATTACACACAGGTTGCTCATTTGCATTTGTAATATGGAATTTGAATGATTTTACATGGTAGCCATTCTACAAATCATAAAGGCCAAAGATGCACTTAGTACGTCAAAAGAAATCTGAAGCACTTTGAATCAGATTGTGATAAACTACAACAATTGTAATGTCATTTTACAGATTTTACAATCACAGGTCTCTGATAAATCTTTGGTTTACTGTGAGGTTTAAGGTTTCTATCAACCTTAATAAAGCTCAGGGATGTCAATAGATAGTGTTACTGCCCAAGGTTGCACTTAAGTGAAAAATCCTTGAAACGCAAGTGCAACCCAAGGGGAGCTAAGGAAGGCTGACCACTGTCACCACAACAGCTCGTCCTCTCACTTTAGGCCATCTCTCCTCTAGCACGAGGGGGGTTGTCCCTAAGCAAAGGTGTGAGGTGAAACTTAGAAGTAAATAGGATGATAGGCCAAGTCTAGTGCCAAGGAATATGAACAAAGGGGGTTAAAGAGCATGGAGATGTAATTAAGCCATACAAGGATGTGCCATAATTAGTCTAAGTGGATTTTTTAGTTATATGAGAGTAAGTGAGAGCCCTATGCACCATCACGATAATGTACTTACCGCCAATAAATAATGTGCAACCATAAACAGTGAAGGACAACCATAACGTGAGATTGGAAGGGAAAATGACAAAGTAGGGCAGCCTTCTAAAGAATGAACAGCCCAACAAAATACATCGCATCTTTAATCATAATCCCATAAAATTAAATGAGCCAATAAAATGTGCAAACACCCAATCTAAAATTACAGAAGAAATGTTCTTCAAGATTCAAAGTGACATCAAAGACTCAGGGAGGATTTAGAACCTCAACCCTAGTCTCTTCTCATTGTGCAAAATTGCCTTCTAGAGATTATTTCTAGCCGCAAGAAACAATTGTGACTCTAGCATAAAACCCTAATCATCCAAGAGAAAATATAAGAATAATGGAAACCTCACATATGCTTGCCCCTAGGCTTCTTCCTCCTACAAGATGTTCAACTAGACTTGGAGGGGATCTCCTCACAAATCCATCCAGACTCGACAATGGGGAGAGCTCATCCTTTTATAGGACTTTTAGCTCAATCTCCTTACAATAAAAAATAATGTGTGTTGCACCTCATATTGTATGACGTCCCACATTGTGATTTTCATCACATTGATGGAGTCTGTAGTTGGTAACTTTGGAGCTTTTGGATGGACTTGAATGCATACACCTTCATGGAGCCTCTTCTCTCTTGGCATTGGAGTATTTGATGGAGATATTTGGTGGATGGTCATGGTTGATGGTTTTCTCACGGTTTTGGGTGCTACTTTCATGCCTTTTGATTTATGGATCATGTTGGAAATAATGAGAGCAGGGTGAATAAGTATTTAGAACAATTAGTATTTTTGAACTTGTACTTCAATGAGATCATGTATTCAATTTATATCCAATAATCAACGAAGACTATCCAATGAACAATGAAGAATAGTATAAGAGATATACCAATACACCATGCACAGTATATAAGAAGTAATCATGTATTATTGTTCAAAGGAAGTAATGACTTCCAAAGATAGCTACAACTTCCAAATATAAAGGGAGAGATAAACCTACAAAAGGAAGATACAATCCTCCAAAATCAAGAGAAATTTTAACTCTCAATCCTTGCCCCTTCCTTCCACCCAATAATATATGAGAGATAATAAAACTTTACATTAAATTATCACCATCAACCAACCATCACATAGAACCTGATAAATCTTCCTGAGACTTTTTCAACTTCTGCAATTCTTCACTTCTTGGAATACTTTGATTCTGTAGATAATATTACTCAATGTATTCTCTGAAACCCCTCCAAGTTTCACTCTTTGAAACCTCCCAGAAATGAGTTATAGAGAAAATGGTAGACCTTATTTAATTCTGGTTTATTCAGGAGAGAGAACTTGTACAACATGCCCCACGCTCAATATTTAACATCAAACTCTAAAATTCGTACACATGAAACTACATCATGTATTCTTTCCAATTCAATTAGTCTCACTTGAGTTGGATTCTCTATGAAGACGTTATGACTGTTTTACCCGAAACACCTGTTTATGACTAGTTTCAGGACTAGTCAAAAACATTATCTTCCACATAGTGTATCTCCAAAATTATAACGAATAAAGAGATGAAATTTTTACTACAGGTACCTAGATATGTCTTCTCAATAGCCTTTGAATTTCACCATCTGAATCGTTCTAGAAACAAAGTTATAGCGAAAATGGTAGGATGACCTGTAAATAACATACCTTAGAACACATCACCAAAAGACTTCATCCTCCTTTGAAATTTGACCTTTTTTACTTCAGATTTCCTCAGAAATTCGACTTATATCTCCTTGTTCATTAATAAACTTGTGTGTATTGAAAAATAAGTGTATAATGAGATGTATTTATACCCTTTATGTCACTTCCTTTTAACATTAGGGTTGACATGTAGTTTTTGCTCCAATTCACATTGTCATCTTCAAAAATTCATTTCTCCTCAATCGTGAAGATCCACATGACGTGCCACATACCATCCGAAGCGGCATGACTTATACTATCCATCCATGGGTGTTGTATCTGTATGTATAATTTCCTTCATGTCTATCTACTTCGATCAACTGTGGGGTCCAAAAACCAATGGCTAGGGTTGACATCAATGACTACAACCAATGACTAGGGTTGACATCAATGACAATAACCAATCTTTCAACAGATCACTCTTCTGACATATGGATGCTTGCTACCTCGTGTTATATTCTTTTTGGTGCATCTTAGTGACCTTGTATGATGATGTTATATTTTTTATGTCAATAGGAGGGAATGTTCTACATGGTCCCTTTTGTTGAGTATGTGGAGGGGACATATTGGATGTTTGATGGAGTTGACACTTTTTGTTGAATTTCTCATTAGTTCAGGCTCATGTATTTCATTTCAATTTTTTGTTTAGTTTTTACTTGAACCATAACTACTGCAGCAAACCAAGATCACAAGAAGAATAACCATGCACAAGAACACAAGAAGTATCCCGGGAAACCCTTCTCAACAAAGGAAGAAAACCCAGCCAATCCTTTCTTATATTCTTCAAGAGAAGGACCTCCCACACCATCACCAAACCTAGCACACAAGAGGGTGCTGTAATTCTCATAATTTCAGACCACAACTTCTGAAATCATGAGATTACTCAATGTTAAGTGTGTTTTTTCAATGATGATTCACCTTTATTTATATAAGTCTTGTCACATCAAATGATGTGTCTATTGGCACAATAGGGCTGACCTCAATAATTCAAAATATAATTAATAATTACCATATTAATTATCATTTTCATTAATTATCTTTTACTTTATGGTGGGGCCAACCTGTACCCTTTACATCACAAATATGGTTACAGGTAAGTCTGACTCTTGGACAATATAACAAGGGATCTCATACACTCACTAGTGCTCAACCAATAGGGTCACATCCATCTGTGCTCAGCCACAGGGATGTCCACATCTCTATCTCACTACGTCTCATGGGAGAATAACACTCACTAGTGCTCAACCACTAGGATTACGTTCACCTGTGCTCAACCACAGGCACGTCCAACTCAGTAGATCGCTTTCTCACTACGTGTCACAGGGGAATCACACTCACTAGTGCTCAACCACTAGGAAATTGTTCACTTGTGCCAAGCCATAGACACGTCCAACTCAACAGATCACTTTCTCACTGTGTCTCACATGAGAATCATTTGGAGTATCACATCATTTCAACTCTCTGCACAGAGGATACTAGTACATCGCTTCATCTCCATCTCAGAGAGAATGACACACCCAACTCATTGGATTCCTCACCCCATAGGGGCACACAACATTCCATCTCTGTCTCAGAGAAGAACCACACACACCCAGCTCATGGGCTTCCTTACCCCACAAGGGCACACAACATTCCATCTCCGTCTTAAAGATGAACCACACACCCAACTCATGGGCTTCCTCACCCAACACATGGGAACAACGTTCCATCTCCGTCTCAGAGAGGAACCACACACCCATCTCATGGGCACACCCAACTCATGGGCTCTATCTCAGGTCGAATCACTCAGTCTGTGTCCTGGAGGATGTCTCACGTAGTTGTAATCATCAACACTTTTCTTATGTTTCCTTCTCCTATGATTTTAATGTGATGTGGTTGTTCACTTTTCCTTGGTGGGATTGTCCTAGGTGATATAACATTGTAATATTAGACATCAACTAGGGGAGAGTGTCTTTGATGATGTTTGCACCATTTTTGATGTATTAAAGTTTGAGTTAGAGGCAAGTGGGGGGTGGTGGTAGGTTACCACATGTTTTTATGGTGATCTAGCCTTTTCTAAGCCTCATGATTTATTATTGATGTATTTATCTCTTGTTGGTGGTACACCCTAGGTTCAAACCTAGGTATAGTTTATGATTTGTTGTTATTTTTGTACAATGGTGGCTTTTGCTAGGGAGAACAACTTTATGTTGCATGGTACAACACCTTGATGGAGCACACCCCTTTGTTGGGACAAAATATGTTTTCATTGTTTTTGGGTTCCCCCTTCCAGGACCGCATGCTATAAGCAATGTTTCCTAGCTATTGAACTTTTATTCTTCTTCTCTTATGCCTTTGCATTTTGTGCTAGGGTAATAACATTTCCCATCACCAATATCAAGAAGTTTGTGATGATTCTAAGATGGTTTTTCATCATTATTTGTATGTGTAGAATAATTGTGTTCTTTAAAATAAACATCCATGGTGAGAGCCAATGTTTTATTGATTGTAGATTGTATATAATTCAATTGATTGGATGCACCAATGCCCATGTTAGGGTTATTTGACATTGCCTCCTAGTTCAACAAAATATTCAACCCATTCATTAATACAGTAAGAATACATTCAAAGAATTTTGCAAATAGAGGGATCAAATGTTATTGACAAATTTTAACTGAATAAAAGTTCAATTATGGGTATGAGTGTTTTTTAACAACGCAAATAAAAACTTTATCAACAGAGATGTTAAAAGCATAAAATAATTGTTGATTAAAAAAAATCCTTAAACGTCATATAAGTGATGTTAAATCAATGAAAGATTGACTTTTATACACCAGAATGTGACATGTTAAAAGCATAAAATAATTGTTGATTAAAAAAGTCCTTAAACCTCGTATAAGTGATGTTAAATCAATGAAAGATTGCCTTTTATACACAAGAATGTGAATAAGGGTATGGTAAATTGCTTAAGTGATGTCAAGTTCATAAAGTCGCTTAAGCAATGTTTCTTTGGAGGTAAATTTAAAAAAAAACAAATAAAGATATCACATTTTTCTCACAAAATTTTGACTTTCATTTTTTTTAAAAATAGATATGGTTCAAACTTTGAATTTCAATTTCGAATGTAGTAGTGATTAAATCTAGAGGAGGATTATTGTGTGCTCTTTCATTGCTAGAATTATGTTGCCTTACTTGAGTCGTTTGTTGTCCTCTTTTTGAGTTCATTATAGTACTTGATAGATTGGTATATGCATGGCTTAGATTTTTTAAATATTAATTGCATTTGTAGCTCCAAGTCATGGATAACAATTGAGAAATTTGGCTTTGTTTGACTTGTTTGGGGCTCCCAATGTTTTGTATTTTCTGGGAGGCCACGTCTACCTTGTTTTTTTAGTTAAACCCCCCATATTAACAAAGTACATGTCTAAGAGGACCAAGTCATATTTTGTCAAATGTGAGTACAATTTATAGAAATTTCAATGTTGACCATATTCACTAGTCACTAGGTGAGCTTCACATGAGACAAGTCTTGCCTCTTGGGAATAAATTTGTTTATAATTGTTCTTAGAGTGGCAATAGAATCTCCTATGACTATTTCCACCTAAATCATTTGGGATTTAGGGATTAAGAGGCATTTGTAGGCCAATGCTTCAACGTCATTATTTGTGGTAGTCCCAACCCTCCAAGCATATTGAACTTCTTCATTTCCAGATAAACACCGTGTACAAGGTTTCGAAACGTCCAACGTTTTGAGTGGACACTCCACCCATCATTAGGGACAACCAAAAAGCTCCACTCGAAACGCCGGACGTTTCAAAACCTTGTACATAGTGTTTATCCAAAAATATTCTCTACCATTATGGCTAACTGTGAAAGCTTACATTCTCACATATTCTTCATTTCCTTTAGAGTCGATGATGACTCTCCCCACACCTACCACCTCTAAATTATAATTACAATAATAATATATATTATTATAATTATTAATAATTATAATAATAATATTTTTAAAATACTAGTAATGATACTTTTAATTTTAATATTAATAGTAATTATAATTTTCAATTTTTAATAATTATTATAACTATAATAAATATAACAGCGTTGGTTAATTTTGTAGTGTAGTTATCATTTGCAAATCTGATTTTACCATAACATTATAGTGATGTTGCTACGATGCTAAATGACAAGGTGGTGGTATGATATTTGTTTCAACATCATATTAAATGACATTGACACAAAATGAGGGTCCTTCATTTCATTTTCATGATGCTATTGCAAGACGAAGGGTTCTTCATTTCATTTTCACATGAGAGTGTGGGGCAGAGCTTCTTGGAGTTGAAAGGGATTTGTGGGGGCACTTTAATAGGAGAAAGCAAGGGAGATTTGTGGGGCATCAACGGATCTTTTGGATTCATAGATAAGATTTTTTTCATTTTCCCTCATTTTTTTTTCAAAATTTATAAAGTTAAAAAAAATGGGAATAAGGTTTTGGAAATGAGATTTGAGTTTTGGGGATGATATATAATTTTTGGGTTTTGGATATGGGATTGGGGTTTGGGTTTTCATTTCTTTTTTTCCCATCTTTTAATCAAATTTGCAGATTTAGAACAAAATGAGATTTTGATTTTATTCTCCCATTCTCTTCCTCTTCTTCTTCTTCTTATCCATGTCTCTCCTCCTCGTCTTCTCTTTCTTCTTTCTCTTATCCCTTCACCCCCCTCCTCTTCTTCTTCCACCATCCCTCCCTCCTCTTCCTCTTTTTCTTCCCCCCTCTTCCCATCCT
>SNQJ01S0194963.1:1939-17575 GCA_010110895.2 Picea sitchensis | reverse complement strand
AATAAATTATATTATTAAATTAAGTTACGTACCTGAAAAGGGATAACATATTAACTACAAGAGGATAAAATAATAATAAAGGGGATAAGGGGCATTAACGACAAAAGGATAAGAAGGTAATAAATGGGTTAGGTAGGAAATAAATGAGGGGGAAGTCGATGAAGGAGGGATATGGAGGGGAAGGAGGTTTACGAGAAGGACATTCTATGGGAGATTGGGGGATGGATTCTGGGGGCTCTGGGATTTGAAGAGAGAAGGGGAGTTTTGGAGTGGGATTGTATCAGTCAGGCACCGGGGTTGTTGGAGGTTTTGGGCACGAGGGCCAGGATATCTATATGATATCCTGGAGCTAGGAAGTTACCTAGTTGGCAGGGTGGAACTAGGTTTTGGACAGTGTTTTGTAGCAGCGGTCAATGAGGCAAGAGGATAAACGGAGGGTTATTAGCATCATACCCACGTATTATTTAAAATTATGCATGGTTTTAATCTGTTATAAACATTTATTGTTCATTGTTATATTTACATGCGTACGTGTTAAAATATTTTGGAATTATTGAACTTTCATAAACCTAGTAGAAGTTACTGTCTTGTTGTAGAATTACTAGATGTTAAATTAAATTTGGCCATTACATCGACATGACAAGCACTAGGTTGATCATCAGTTCTAGGTTGGAGACCGGGTATGGCTTCACATCAGGAAGGAGTGATTGAAGGGTGAAAGAAAGAAACTCAAGCCTATCCATTAGGGACCCTTCACTATCTTGGAGAAAAGAGACACTAATTCTTTTCATTTATATATTCCACCTTACATGTAGATTTACTCCATTGTGAACATAGAGAACTTGAAAATGTTTTATCCTCCCATGATCATGGATCAGGATGAGGAAGTTTCAATACCTTCAGTTGATGATTTTTCACTTGAGTACTTGGATGAATTACAGGAAGATATCATCTTGGACAGAAGGATGAGGACTTTGCGTAGGGGTGATGTTGATTATCTTCGAGTAGGCTTAAAGGGAACACATCCAACCAAGGCAAAGTGGATTGAGAAGGACAAAGTGAGGGGACTCTTCCCTCACTTACTAGTTGATTGATGAAAGATTTTAGTGGTTTAAAAAGCACTCAGTGGAAAGGAATGATCCAAAAAGGATCCATATAAGGATAAGAACAACTCAGAACTCGTAGAGGCAACTCAGAATGCTCAGAATGGCTTCAACAAAGTGAGAAAAGGGAAAAAATTCAAAGTTCCCAAAATATAATTATCACAAAGAGCGGGGTGCAAGATTTATACTGGAATAAACAACTCGTCAAACAAAGTTATGGATCGAAAGATGTTTGTGGTCAAAGTGTTTTTCAGAATAGCCCAGTCGGATGAGTCAACATCCATACTGTTGACGTCAACATCATCACATCATCGTCTGCACAAAATATGTGGCAAGAACAGAGGGAGACATGTGTCATGCCGACATCATCATGACGATGTTGCAGCACGAGAGACTGCCACATGTCACTCATTTTTGGACTTTTTGGGCTGACTTGTGGACCAATGCAAAGTTACCACATGGAAGTCTATATGACATGTGGCAAGGTGATGTAGAAGCAAGGTGTTGTGGTAGGATGACCATGCAATGAGTTAATGTGGGCCAATGATTGGATTCCACGTGGCCCAGTCATGGGCTCCCATGTGGCAGTGGGAAAATGCCCAATGATGCCCAACAACCAAAAAAATCAAATATATATATATATATATATTTGTATTTATATTAAGAAACAATTTTCCAAACCTAGTGGCTGCTTCACTAGTTTAGCAGAATCTCTGCCAATTGCCTCGCCAGATTTAGCAGAGCACGCCAGAACCGTTGTAATAAGGAGAAAAGGAGGGGAGGCCCGTGGGATTCGTCCCTGAGACCTCCACCTAACCAACAACCTAAGTATAGCTTTGCTAACCACTATGCCCAACAGACCCGAGGCATAACCGCCCAGATTCTGTATAATAAGGGGCCTCAACCAGTGTATGGGGACAGGGGGAGACCAAAGCACAGAGTTGGAGACAGGGCACACATTTTGATATTTTTCCAGTCATTCATTTGCAAAGGCAAACAAGGAAACCGAGGCAAGGGTGTCACTTGGGCCTGAAAGTGCCAAACTCGCATCAAGGCATGGAGACTGTATTTTTTAGGTAGTTCAACGCCACAAACATAGTGGTGATGTTAGTTTTCTATTCTAAGCAAATATTTTGTAGCTTAACTCCACAATGAAGTATACTTGTGTATTTTGTGCAATTAACATTCTTATAGTGTTTAATTTAGATACTGGTGAAATATTTCTACATAATCAATGCCCTCTTTTTGTGAATACCCTTTTTCCACCAATCTAGCTTTAGATATATCTATACTACCATCTTCTTTGAATTTAGGTTTCTATATCCATTTATATCCTATGGGCTTTTTATCTTTAGGCAATTCAGTCAATTCCCAAGTTTTATTTTTTATTATAGAGTCATATTCTTCCTCCATTGCTTTTCTCCATTCTTCATGTTCATTAGATTCATTAAAAATCATGGGTTCTATGACATTTGAAATATTACTCATTAGGGAATAATATTTATATTTTTTAGGTGGGTGAACCTATCGTGAATATCTTTTCAATTGGTTGGTGACTTCTTCTCTCTTTTGTGAATACTCTTCTTCACTTCTAGATGTATCCATGTCACTGGGTGACTTTTCCTATTCCTTCTTCTCTTTTTGACATCCTCATCTTCAATAAGTACACACCATCCTTCATGATTGTTGTCTTCATCATTTCTTTCTCCCTGCTCATGGAAAATTACATCTCTACTTGCAAACTGTTTTTGAGTAGATGGATAAAATAGTTTATATGCTTTAAATTCCGAACAATATCCTATAAAAATATATTTGATAGCTTTAGTATCAATCTTCTTCCTATTCTCCTTTGGAATATGTGCAAAAGCCTTACACCCAAATATCCTGAAATTATTAACTGCTAGTTTAGAATCATACAAGGCTTCGAAAGGAGTTTTATGATCAAGACACCATGTTGGACTTCTCTTCTTTAAGTAAACAACAATGATAATGGATTCAACCCAAAAATCATTTGATATATTCTTACCTTTCATCATACTTAGTGCACACTCCACGAGAGTTCAGTTTTTCCTTTCTACAACTCCGTTCTGTTGTGGAGTGTGGGGTGTTGTAAATTGTTGTATTATTCCATGATCTTTGCAATACTTGATGAAGTTCCCCAATATATACTCTCCCCCTTGATCTAAGCGAAGGATTTTGATGTGTTTCACTGTTTGCTTCTCCACCGTGTTTTTAAATTCCTTGAAGCATTAAAAAACATCACTCTTTTTCCTAAGGAAATAAATCCATGTGTATCTTGTGCAGTCATAAATAAACAATAAGAAATAATAAGCACCTCCTAGTGACCTTGTCTGAATTGGTCCACAAACATGAGCATGTACAAGTTTTAATAGATATATTTTTCTCCTATCATGATTAGAGGGGAATTCATCTCTGTGCATCTTTCTTAATGCACAACCTTCACAAGAATCATACTCATTCTTCAACATAGGGAGTCCTTCAACCATACTTTGTTTTTGTAATAACAACAAATCATGATAATTAATGTGACCATACCTTAGGTGCCAAAGATTTTCTATAGGTATAGTTGCAGAAGTTAAAGCTTGATTATTCTTGTTGTTGACATCAAGATTTTATAGGCCTCCAACTCTACACCTGAAGAAACAATACTATAATGATCCACCAAGTCCTTCACTGTACAATGTGTCTATAATAATTTTACCTTCAAATTTTGATATGTAATGGTGGACACAAAAAATCAAATTTTTCTTTATCCCGGGGACATACACAACATTGAGAATGTGTCTGATAGCACCATTTAAAAGTGTTACTAGAATATCTCCATATCCCTTGATTTAATAAGAATGATCATCTCCAAGATAAATATGGGCATCGTTATGTGTTTCTTTAAAGTTTATATACCAATTCTTATTACATTTCATGTGAATTGAAGCGCCATAATCAACAAACCATGCATGAACATCATCAATTTCAACAGACAATGCAACATTAGACACAAACAATTTGAGATATTTTGGATCAATATTCGGGGTTTCTTCTGCAAAGTGTCCTCAATGTTTTATATTTTTATGCCTAGCCTCATCATCATTTTTCTTCTTTTAACATTCTATGGAAAGATGCCCAGTCCTACCACAATAGAATCACTTAGGTTCATTTCTTTTCGATGCCATACCTTGATTTGGCTTTGACTTCCTCTGAAATGAACTTCCTCCTTTGCCTCCTTCTCGTGGTTTCCCTTTATGGAATCTCTTCTGTGTCCATAGTGCTAAGTTTGAATTCTGAGGCTTCAAATTCACGTGCCTCTCTTCCTCTTACAACAATATGCCTATTACTTACTCAAAAGTAGGAGCTTTATCCCTCGTTGCAAGGCCTGTTATAAACATTTGATATTCCTCTAACATTCCATTTAGGGAAATTGTGATAAGATCAATGCTTGACACTTTTTTCTCCTATATCTCCCAATTTATCTTCCATTTCTTTAACTCACCCAATAAAAGTACTAACATACTCATTTATATCCATTTTAATACTTAGCAACTTACTCTTTAGGAAAGGAATGTGATTTGTATTATTAGTTTGATAGAGATCTTTAAGTGCTTGCCACATTTCATTAGAAATCTTAGCATCTCTAATATTCAAAATTATGCTATCCTTAATAGACATTCTCAACAATACCTTGGATTTTTTCTCTCCCTTATCCCAATCTAGGATTTTTTCCATTGTCACACCTATAGTCACATCGGGTCATGCTTCATCTCCTTTCACGATTGTCCATACGCCATAACCTTCCATCAAGGTTTGCATCTTGAATTTACAGTTGATGAAATTTGAGCCATCCAATTTATTAGCTTCGTTGAGGTAGGTTTCTATCAATGGATTCCCCATCTACCAAATCTACATAGATCTTATGATTTATGAATAGGTGTGGAATTGAAGTGTATGCGCGGATAGAGAAATTATGCAAATAGCTTTAGTAAACAATGATGTCCCTTCAACTCAAATTCACTCTTCTTCGTGCCCCTGTGTATGCAGATTTCTCACGCAAATTGCCCTTTCACAAAGACAATGCACCAGCAAGGAAATAAAAACCGTTGGTGACCTCCCCACTAGCTGTCCCTTTGCTACTCCACTACAATCTCCCTTGCAATGAGACCCTTCACGCACAAACTAGAAGGGAAGTAAAACGAGGAGGAATGAAAACGATCCGTTCAACCCTCCCCTTCACCAACAAGCGATCCACCTCTTTCATGATATTGTTCCACGTAGATGGTAGCATGTAGCCTCTCCACGCTCAAACAATAGAGAGTGACTCAAGGGGTGCGCAACGACAAGTTCATACACTCTCCACACAGACTCTCTTCTCATGCAGATCGATAGAGGGCCTAGTCGTGCTCCACGCAGACTCTCTTCTCCAGCGCAGACTCCCTCCTCCAATGTGATGGCTCGAATCCTCCTCATACGTGATCTCTCCTCTGGCGCGGTTTCTCGTATTTCAGGGCTCTTATAACAACTTGAAACTGGAGAGAAGAAAACCGACTAAGAACATTTGGAGACGGGGAAGCAATGTTACACTTCGTTCAAATGATTAATGAGATTTACAATGTATATATACGATGCCATATAGTTTAGGAACAGTTTTGAAACGTTGAGACGGTTGAAAACTAATCACCCTCAAAGCAACTAATTTTCCATTATTGTAAGTTTTTCTTCTAGAACATCACATATATTAATTTAGTGTTTCAATATACTTATGGATAAAATCAATATATTCAATATAATAATTTTTAAATGATTATTTAATTTGTATTTAAGAAAATCAATATTTCATGTAAATAATAAAATATAATTTACTATTTACATAAATTATTATTATTATTATTATTATATAATTTACTATTTACATAAATTATTATTATTATTATTATTATTACATAATAGATGGTGTGTAACTCATATACTATTAGTTTTAAAAGAAAAATGTTATAAATTTTAAATAAATATAAATTATAAAAAAACAATCTCAATTATTATTTAATATAAAAAACTTAATCATACATTAAATTTAATTTAATATAAAAAAATCATCTATTTAATTTAATTTAATTGATAATGATGATGATGGTTAGCCGCCATTGAGACCAAAATTGGTTTAAGAAAAACAAAAGATTACTTGGATTTCTTTAAAATGTTATCAATGCTTGAAAACCACTAAGAGAAGTGTTTCAAGATCACTAATGTTTTGGTGACATAGAAGGTTAGGAAGGACCGTATTGTAACAAATAAGATATAATTTGGGTATATGCATGACATTTTAGGAGATTGTTTTTCATCTTCAACCCTCTTGATGTCACAAAGGTGACACATTCTTTCTTACCGTGGTGTTTTGGAGATTGTCGAACACCCAGTTTCACTATGCATCTCATGATAATTAGTTATTATTTTAGACATATTGATTCTCTTCTTTACGCTAGTCAAAATAGAGAGATACTATTGATCTTCAAGGTTAGGGTTAACCACCTCCGTATAATATCATAATTTTTTTCAATCCTCTAATTGTTTATCACCATTTATTCTCCTTAAATTTACCTTGTACAATATTTTTAATATTATCGATATTTTGTAGAATAAATTCTTCTTTTATTGCCCAATGATTATCCAAGACTTCGCATCATTATGCCATCCCTGCTTGAGCCGTTGGTCATTTTGGCTAGATTCCAAAACAATTTTGGGGATCCTCTTGTTATCCATGATGTTTATCTTATTCTTGTACATTAAGTACCTAATCATAGTTGTTCTCTCAATGGGGAAAATGATCGCTTCAATGAGGAGGATATGATACAGTGTATTTCCCTTAACTTTTACATTATAAGTTATACAATTATTTTGGATCTACTCTATCTTTCTCCAAGATTTTCGAGAGATATTTCATCCCCAAACTTCACATCCACACAAGATAACATGAGTGACAAGAGTCTCAAAGAGGATTTCTTTCTTATCCCATATCCAAAGGTATGTTAATTTACAATTATTTTCAAGCCCATAATAATCTTTCTACCATCCATTTATCATTTTCTCAATGCTATAAATACAATTGAGCTTTGGATGAATATCAATTCCAAGATACTTGTATGAAGACACTTTGTCCAAGATATTATTGTCATATACAAAATTATTGTAGTTAATCTTGTTGGATTTAATGATCATAACCTTTGTTTTGTCATTGTTCACAGTCATACATGTACTAGAGAAGAAGTTCTTCGAGATTCTAAGTTGCTTACTAAGTCACAAGGAAACTTTTGATAATAAAAATATCATCATAATAGAGAAGAAGGATGATTACTACATTAGAAATAATTGGGCCAACACAACTTGTGGCTTCCAAACAATCTTCTAATTTGTCAATATAAATGAAAAAAAGGGCAGGGGAAAGGGGAAAACCTTGCTTGACTCAAAATATTTCCTAATGTCAATGAAACAACAAAGGATATTGGTTTTGTTGTTGCGAAGCTCCTATGAAATGATCCCAAGCATGATAAAGTGGTACACAATTGAATGATAACCTCTAAAATTGATCTGACCTTTAGCTCTTTTTTTGTGGATTTATATACATATGCTTATCTTCCTTTCCAAAACACTTCCACACAGCTTCGACAAAATATGTCTAATAATAATGGTGCTATAATTAGAGGGATTGTTTTTATCCCCACTTTTAAAAATAGGTACAATGAGGCTTTGATTCCAAGGTTTAGGGAAGCTCTTCTTGACTGCTAAATTGAAGAGCTTGTGTATGTTGGGGATCAAAAAAGGTCCTCAAATTTTTAATATTTCATGTTGCTAGCCTCAATGTCCTTATATTTCCCATTTGTAAGTCGCTTAACCCAAAACTTTATGTCCTCCATAGAAAAAACATAATTTCTTGTATACACTTTTGGAATTTTGTCGAGGACACTATGGGATTTGTAAATACTTTTAAGGTAGGAATTACAATATGTCAAGGGAATAATAGCACTTTCTTTAGTTTTACAATTAAATATTTACCTCCAAAATTTATTTTGATCTAGCATAGAAATGTGCAAAAGATTCTCTTTCTTTCTATTTATGTAGTGCATTTTTTTTCTTTTAATTAGGGTTGTGTATCTATTAATATTATCATATTTCAAAGACTCATTAAATACATCCCTAATGGATTTTCTAGCAATTTTACACTCGTTATCATACCAAGGGTTGGGAATTATATTCTTCTTTTTACACAACACTTCAATAGATACAAGTTTTATGGAGGTAGAGAGGATTGTTGTAAAATTATGATATATGTCTCCAATATTTTTTTTATATGATAGAATATTTAAATCATTATTTAATTACTTTAAAAAGTGATTAGGTTTATTTTTGTCAAAAAGTATATGCCTTTGGTTACAAAACTTATCTTCAAGGGGCTTTTTTGCATGGTAAAGTTTACAGTTAGGGTTAAACGGTAAGAATTTACTATTTGGTTGTAAACAATGATATACGATATCACATAGTCCACAACGATACTACCTATCCCATGGATATATGGTTATATTTTTTTCACCTCATCAGACTATTACAAATGATTAGATCTTAAGAAATGCAAAGCTTGATTAGCTCAATACCATATAAATTCTTGGTCAATTCTTCTGAATTTCACTTGTTTCTATTAACTAAAACAAGGTCTTCAGCTAGCCAAAAAATATTAGGATTGGAATAATTTCTTAAGATAATAGCTTGAGTAGTTGCAGTTCTAGAATTAATGTCTCATATTAGTATCATAATACCTTCATTTCTCATAATGTAAATATATTTTTCTAAGATTTTATATGGACAATTTTTATCTAGATTGTTTTTTGTATAAAAGGTAGAATTAATAGGTGCAAAATAACAAATTTCTATATACATCTTCTTAGCACTGACATCTGAAATATCAACCCAAATGAACTGATTGAGAGGGTCTTTTTTATGAAGATGAATGTGAAGAGAAATTTAATTTAATATAAAAGAAATAATCATCTATTTAATTTAATTTAATTGATCATGATGATGATGGTTAACCTCCCTTGAGACTAAAATTGGTCTATAAAAGCTTAAGAGAAGCAAAAGATTACTTGGATTTCTTTAAAATGTTATCAATGATTGAAAAACATTAAGATAAATGTTCCAATATCACTAATGTTTTTATGACTAAGAAGGTTAGGAAGGTCTGTATTGTGAAAAATATGATCTATTTTGGGTATATATAGGGAATTATACGAGAAATTGATTTTCATCTTCAACCCTGTTGATGTCACAAAGGAGACACATTCTTTCATTCCATGGTGTTCTAGAGATTTTCCAACACCTAGTTTCACTATGTAGCTCATTATAATTAGTTCTTATTTTAGAAATATTGATTTTCTTCTTGACGGTAGTCAAAATATAGAGATATTATTGATCTTCAAGGTTATGGTTAACCACCTCCTTATAATATCATAAAAAAAATTATCATCTAATTCTTTATCACACCATATATTCTCCTTAAATTTAGCTTGTACAATATTTTTAATGTCATCGATATTCTATAGAATAACTTCTTTTTTTATTCCCAAATGATTTATCCAAGACTTGGCATCATTATGCCATCCGCGCTTGAGCCGTTGGTCATTATGGCTAGATTTTGAAGCAATTTTTGGGGTCCTCTTTTTATCCTTGTTGTTTATCTTGTTCATGTACATTAATTACCTAATCATAGTTTTGCTATGAATGGGGTAAATGATCACTTCAATGATGAGGATATGATATGATGTATTTCCCTTAACTTTAATATTATAAGTTATAAAATTCTTTTGGATCTACTATATGTTTCTCCAGGATGCTCGAGAGATATTGCATCCCCAAACTTCACATCCACACAAGATAACATCAGTGACAAGAACCTCAAAGAGGATGTTTTTCTTATCCCATAGCCAAAGGTATGCTAATTTAAAATTATTTTCAAGCCCATAATAATATTTCTATCCTCCATTTCTCATTTTCTCAATGTTATAGTTCCAATTGAGATTTTGATGAATATCAATTCCAAGATACTTGTATGAAGATACTTCCTCCAAGCTATTATTGTCATATACAAAATTATCGTAGGTAATCTTTTTGGATTTAATTACCATAACCTTCGTTTTTTCATTGTTCACAGTCATACATGTACTCGAGAAGAATTCCTTCAGGATTTTAAGTTGCTTACTAAGTCACAAGGATACTTTTCATAAGAAAAATATCGTCATCACAAAAAAAAAGGATGATTACTACATTAGAAATAATTAGTCCAACACAACATGGGGCTTCTAAGCAATCTTCTAACTTGTCAATGTAAATGACAAAAAGGGTAGCAAATAGGGGACAACCTTGCTTGACTCCTATATTGCAGTTAATTTTTTCTAACCAACCATCAATGCTCCCAAACAAATAATGATAGTGGTTTAATTGTTGTGAATCTCCTATGCAATGATCCTAATTGTGATAAGGTGGTACACATTTGAATGATAACCTCTAAAATCGACATTACCTTTAACTTTTTTTGTATGGATTTCTATCCATATTCTTATATTGTTTTCAAAAATACTTCCATATAGCTTAGATAAAATATGTCTAATAATAATGGTCCTATAATTAGAGGGATTGTTTTATCCCCACTTTTAAAAATAGGTACAATGAGGCTTTGAGTCCAAGGCTTAGAGAAGCCCTTCTTGACTACTAAATTGAAGAGCTTGTGTATGTGGGGAATCAAAATAGGGCATCCAATGTTTAATACTTCATATTGATATCCCTCAATGTCCTTATATTTCCCATTTGCAAGTCTCTTAACCCCAAACTTTATGTCTTCTATAGAAAAAACATCATCTTTTGTATACACTTTTGGAATTTTGTCGAGGACACTATGGAATTTGTAAAGATTTTTAAGGTAGGAATTACAATATGTCACAGGAGTCATAGAATTTTCTTTAGTTTTATGAGTCAAAATTTACCTCCAAAATTTTTTTTGATCTAGCTTAGAAAGGCTCAAAACATTATTTTGCTTTCTATTTATCTAGTGCATTTTTTTTCTTTTAATTAGGGCTTTGCATCTATTAATATTATCATATTTCAAAGACTCATTACATACATCCCTAATGTATTTTCTAGAAATTTTACACTCATTATCATACCAAGGGTTGAGAATTACATTCTTCTTTTTACACAACACTTGAATAGATAAAAAATTTATGGAGGTAGAGAGGATTGTTGTAAAATTATGATATATGTCTTCAATATTTTTTTTTTATATGATAGAAGATTTAAATCATTGTTTATATGATAGAAGATTTAAATCATTGTTTAAGAAGTATATGCCTTTGGTTACCAAACTTATCTTCAAGGGGTTTTTTCTGCATGGTAAAGTTTAGAGTTAATATTAAAAGGTAAAAATTTACTACCTAGTTGTAAACAAGGATATTTGATATCACATAGTCCACAAAAATACTACCTAGCCCATGGATACAAGTCATATGGTTATATTTTTTCCACCTCATTATACTATTACAAATGATTAGATCTTGAGAAATGCAAAGCTTGATTAGCTCAGTACGATATAAATTCTTGGTCAAGTCTTCCAAATTTCTCTTGTACATATTAACTAAAACAAGGTCCTTGTCTAGCCACAAAATATTAGGATTGGAATCATTTCTAAATATAATATCTTGATTAGTTGTAGTTATAAAATTAAAATTTCCTATTAGGATAATACTACCTTCATTTCTCATAATGTAAATATATTTTTCTAAGCTTTTATATGGACAATTTTTATCTAGATGATTTTTTTGTATAAAAGGTAGAATTAATAGGTGCAAAATAAAAAAAATGGTATATACGTCTTCTTAGCATTGACATATGAAATATCCACCCAAATGAACTGATTGATAGGGTCTTTTTTATGAATACCTTTGTGAGGAGAAATTTAATTTAATATAAAAAAATAATGATCCATTTAATTTAATTTAATTGATGATGATGATGATGTCTAACCTATTGATTAATTGGGTTGGTTTCCATTGATGTCAAACCTTGAACAAAGTCTGGTAGTGAATTCTAGTAGGACAAAGGTTTGGGTAATGAACCCAAGTTTGTTTGATGTATAATGATATGAGTTTTGACATATTTGCAGGTAAGACTATTCGAGATGGATAGTACATGTCATGGCATTTCACGTGGTATGTGGAATGTCACATAACTCCTCACAGTTTGAGAGTTATGGCCTTACGAAGTTGAAGGAACCTCATATGATTGGCTTGAAACCCCAAAAGGTCAAAGAAGTCAAAGTTCTTGCAAAGAGGATTATTTAAATAATAAAGTGAAGTGAAAAAGTCAAAGAGGATTATTTAAATAATAAAGTGAAGTGAAAAAGTAAAAGAGGATTATTTAAGTAATAAAGTAAAGTGACAAACTCAAAGAGGATTATTTAAATAATAAAGTGAAGTGACAAAATCAATGACGATTATTTAAATAACAAAGTGAAGTGACAAAGTCAAGGAGGATTATTTAAATAATAAAGTAAATGGAGAACTTTCTAATTATGGAAAGTGGTTATAAGAAGGCAAACCCTAAAATGAGGAAAATGGGTTAAGTGGTCAAGTGGCTATTGGATACATGGACAAGTGGTTGGACATAGGTGACTATGTGGACAAAGTGGCCTAGAAGATGCTTCTAAGGAAGCTACTTGAAGAGTATAAATAAGAGGCAGTGCTCTCTCAATTTAATCACACTTGAGCATATTGAATATTTGCAGGTGACTGAGGTAACCAAAGGATATATAATCCAAATTTTAGAGGGAAAGTGAAGTAAAGAAGGATGAAATTCAAGGGAGGATAAATTCTTTTGATGATGCTTTCTAAGGTATGTTATTTACAAGTCATCTCACCCTTTTCACAATAACGTTCTTTCTAGAATGATTCAGAGAATGGAATTGGTAGGTCATTGAAAAAACATATCCAAGTAGATGTGGCACAAATTTCATCTTGTGGGTCGTTGTATTTTTGGAGTTACACTTCATGGAAAATAGGAATTGTGGCTAGTCCTCAGACTATTCTAAAACAAGTGCTCCAGGTAAAAATATCATAAATTCTTCATAATAGATCCAAATTCAGTAAGACAAAATGTGTTGGTTAGAGTAAAATATGTAGTATTTTGTGTAAAATTTTCATATCCATACACCAAATATTATGTGCGAGGCACACTCTACAATTTGGCTCTCTAGAATAAGTCAAAATTCAACAAGGTATGCCATTTTTTCTATAACTCCTTTTATGAGAGGTTCCAAGTAGTGACACCTGGAGGAATTTCATTAAACACCATGAAGAACATTATGTACTATTTTAAGATCTTTACTCATTATAGGTACATATTTATGATTAATTTAAGTTAGGGTTGTTGACTAATCCAAAACTAGTCATGTGAGACTAAAGTAAAGTTTTATGAAAATGCTAGTCTCTTGTTGATAAATTTAAGGAAGGTTTGCAGGTTGAGGTATGTGCATGGTCGATGCACTTGTGTAGGGACCTGAATTTAAGTAAGCCTAAAAATTTCATACAATTAAACATAGAATTTCCTTTAGTGCATAAATAATTCATTTATCTTCATATAAGCATATAATATTTGGCATAAATTAAATTTGTTTACATCATGAAAATAAACTACCTAATCATTACATAACTCAGCAAATCCAAAAATAAAATACCTCTTCCTGATGCTAAACTCTCGCTTGTCTGGTTGTCCTCCCTGCTTCCCTGCCCAGCCTGCTGCTTTGACCAAACCCTGCCCAAACCGAATAACTACCCATCCAGTGAGGAGCAGCCTGTCTGGCTCCCTAGCTCCAAGATATTGTAAGGAATCCTAGTCCCCATGCCTAAAACCCCCAACAACTCGGTGCCCCCTGCAATGGTTCACCAAAACTCCCAGACCAAAAACTCCTCAAAACTAGAAGATACCCAACAGAAATACAGTGCCCTCCTCCAAAATGCTTCCTCCCCAAAAAATCTTCCCTTCATATCTCCCCCCATCCATTGACTCCCTATCCTCCATTAATTACCTTATCCTCCCCATTATTACCTTATCCCATGCCTTTATTACCTTATCCTTTATGTAATGCTTCATTCCCCCTTGCATACGTAAAGTATTTAATTAAATAAATTAAAATTACTAAGCCCCTTTAATTCATTACACAAACCTTTAATTTGTCAATTGATTAATTAATTAATCAATCAACAAATATAAACAATTAATTAACAAATAAATAAATAATAAATATTATTAAAAAATAAACATTGTTTAACTAAAACATATTAGGACAGTTAATTATCTAATTAGTTATACTTTATAAACCCTATGCAAGTGTCTAACCAAGGTTGTTACATACACCCACCCTTCAAGAAACTTCATCCCGAAGTTAAGGTATTTCATGATACAAAGGAAAAGAAACATGGTTGACACATTTATAACAATTAACCGACATTATTAGTAAGTAAGACAAGAAAACTCATACATACTAATGTACATGTACAAGAAATGCATGTGTATCTAGTAAATACAAGTCTCATGCATGTACTAATAATCAATAACTATCACCCTTATAGTAATTTATGTATGCATCCAATCCAATCAACAAGACTATTCTTTTATAAAAGATAATAAACCAATCAAATGTTTGTGAAATTCTTTAATTACAATTATCTAGTTCAACAATTTTATTTAGACAACTGTGGTTTAGTTACGTAATTATGAATATTCATATATACACATTTTCTTTTTAGAAGGGAGAAGCATTAAATTCCACCATCAGACAAATCTCCACATCTTCTCAATTATTTCTACTCATCCTTCCTCCCTAACTTACTTCCATCTTCATTCCTATCCTTCCTCTACTGGACTATCTTGGAGTGTCAAATATATTGACCTAACTCCAAATAGAACCCATAAGCGGAAGTGTCACTATCTCGACCAAGCTTCCCCAGCAGGCAACTGACAATCATCATCACATGTCTAGGGGAGAGTGAGCTAATACCGTCCTCCCATGACTTCAGGTTTTCGAGGATATATGGTGGGAAATGCCTCCACCCCTCCTAATCATAACTAGGGTCCACACCCTACAATGGAATATACAGTGGCACCATGTTGTTGGCAGTTTTGTCATCATTTATTTGGTTTTGGGCAGTCTCATCACCTAAAATCCTGCACTGGTCCACATATCATAGCAATGCATCCAAACCAATATAATTTCACATACAAATATTCATACCATAATGTTTCTTGGCTAATCATCATGACATCCACTTTCATCATCGTTATCCCTTGGCTATTTCATAGCCCATAACCTGCAGATTAGTCTGTAACACAAACTCATACATTTCTATGCATTATCATCATGTAATTGCATACAATCATCATTTCAATTCGGTATCCATGTACCAACAACTTAACATCAAAGTTTTCA
>SNQJ01S0194962.1:0-16046 GCA_010110895.2 Picea sitchensis | reverse complement strand
CATGCGGGCCCCTAGTAGGGGTTTGGGTGCGAAGCCCCCGAAGGAAAATTTTCCTTGTAAATGTATATTGTAATTTCATTGTAAATCTAGACCGTTCATTATAAGGTCACATATCTAATGGTAGAGATTATGTTAAGGTTTTCTTCCCTAGAAGGAAACATTCTATTATGACAAAAATGTATTTTGGCTATAGTTGATGGTGAATATTGTATTCTGAGATAGGAGACTATGAGAGAAAGAAGAGGAAGTTACAATGGGTTTGTTGTAGGTTGTATCCCTTCATATGCTAGATAATAATAAAGAAAGGACCTGGCAATTTCTCTGGTGGATGTAGCCCGCACTGGGTGAACCACATAAATCTGTGTCTTTATTGTATTGTGTATCTCCTGTGTTTTGTTTCCACATTTGTTTTATTTTATTGCTCCACGGTCATGTTTTTCTAACACATTTTTGGTACATCTTTTGGAATATTGTTAGGACATATAGTGTGTAAACAAGGTTTACTAGTGGACCCTCCTAATATTATAGTGATTGTAAATTTACCACCACCAAAGTCAATGCGTCGGTTAAGAGAAACATTGGGACATACAAGATATTATAGGAAATTTATAAAGGGGTATGCATAGATTACTGCACCAATGGAACCATTTCTAACAAAGGACAACATAGTTCAATGGAATGAAGACTTTCAACAAGGATTGACCACCTTAAAGGAAAATATGGTAGAAACACCTATATTTGTATTTCCATATTTGGAAAATACATTTCATGTGCATATAGATGCATCAACCATAACACTTGGAGAAATTCTAGCGCATCCAAGAGAAGGGGACCTAGACCATCTTATCTCCTTTGTAAGTAGAAAACTGTCAAAATCAAAGAAAAATTAAAACACCATAGAAAGAGAATGTTAGGGACCTAACCTCCCGAACCCTCACATAGATATAATGATATAATTCCATATAATAAATGTCAATATTAATAAGGCCTAGCAATAAGGAAGAATAATTCAAATGTAAGAAGACCTAATAGAAGCTTATGTTTCTAGAAGGATCTTCCTCTATATTGTTCTTTTGGATAAATAGATTTAGTATAAATAGAAGTAGAGGGTATGAGAAATCTTGTCTTCGATATTATTGTAATAGAGATCTTCTTTGTTGGAGGTTTCCCCCTCGAAGAGGCAAGTGAAAATTGTTATCAGTAATCAAAGTGATCATTCTTTTGTTATTCTGGTATTATTATGGTATTGTTCTAGTTATATCATTATTTCTTTGTCATTTCTAGCTAAAATATTTTTGTTTTACATACTATTGTATATCTAGAATACTACAAGTGGTACCAGAGCACCTTCCTCAGCATAAAATTGTGGGTTAACTTTTTTTAGGGTAGAGACATTATATAGCGTATTAAAGCTACATAGTGTTATCACTTAGAATCACCCTTATACTGCTAAAGGATAAGCACAGTACCCATTAAAACGTTTATGAGATAAGTCTTAAATATGGTGTCAAATGGTTAGAACTCGGTTCAACAATGTCAAAACACGAGAAATTCTAGATTAAGTTCATCAACAAAAGAGTTATTTTTTTAACTTAGGTTAGGGTTTTGAGGATTAGTGTGGATAGGAGGAAGACTTTGTAAGAAAATGAAGTGAATCTACAACTAGCTTCAGGATATGCCAGTAGACAAAGAAGATAAATTCTTCAGATACAATAACTTCTTAAATCCAAGTAAACAAAACTCTGAGGAAGATATAACAGTATAAAAATCAAACATACATTGTCATATAACTACAAAAAATTATTTTAATCCTTCAATGAAAGTAAAATTTCAGAGTGAGAGAGAATAAGATTGAAAAAGAAAGCTAACTTCCATTAAACAAGATCTCATCAGATCTAATACATCAAAACCAAAGTAGGCTCTATTTCATTAACATCACTAAAAATGTATTTTACATCTACCATTCGATCTTGAAAAATTAAATCAATTTTAAAAGGGTTGATCAACAAGGAAGAGAAATAAAGGTAGAGGGAAGTAAACTGCTAGTAGAAGAATTCCATTGGGCATGGAGTCAACACATCCTACATATCAAAGGCACTCAAGCTCATACCAGAACAAAATGGATATAATTGATGGATTGAGATATAAGAAATATAACAAAAAGAAGAAATCATGAAGAAAAAATCCTCTCTGCAAAAATGACTTAAAATATAACTAGAACAGAGATCATGAAAGGAGGTAATTACTACAAATCATTTGCAACTCATGAATCTCCTACCTCATGAAAAACCATTGATATTCAATTCCTACAATTCCATTCAAGCAAGATAAAAATATAAAATGATAAAAAATAAAACAAATTATAATAATAAACTCTCATGAATATCTAATGGTAGAAATGCTAATTACATCAAGCCCTCAGGCTTACAATTGAGCAACTAAACTGCTCATCTAGCTCTCTCGTCTCTTGGTTCATGAATCCAACCCCTCTCCAAGAGCTCCCTCCTCTATTAAATAGAAAATATCATCCAAATATCCTTAGGATATTTCATCCCATCTATTTCATTGTATTCTAAGCCTTGGAGATAGGTGGCAATAGTCAAAGAGACAAAAATCCAACAAACTACTAATTTTCAAGAAATTGTTGGAAGTCATTAATAAATTGTTTCCACCTCACTGTATGAGGATTTAATGGAGACAAAACTTAGGTGCAGGTGTCCCTTGACATATAAATGATCCATGAGGAGACATTCGAGCCCTACATGACAAGTGGAAACCTCCCATCAAGGCGAATATCCAATCAACTATGCAAAACAGAGAATTTGCATCACATTTCAAAGAACACTAGTGTTTTAATTGTTTCTCTCAAATTTCAAACTGGGTCAGGCTGAAATTTGGTCAGAAAGTCAATAGGAATATCATACTCCTTCACAAGAATTTTCATAGAAACCCACTTTGTTGTTTTGGTTTTATAATCAAATTTGTAATAGTAACCGCTACAAGAAATTTCGTAGTGCCCTCCTATAAAACTACTCTACAGATTCTGTAGTGCCTTTTCTGTGTCTTCCTAGGTGATTTTGTAGTGCCTTTTCTTTGTCTGGCTAGGTGATTATGTGGATATTTTGGTATCACAACTATAGAACAACCTATGTATATGACTATGTAGCGCCAAGCGCTACCAAATCTCTGTGTTTTTCTGTGTTATGCAACAACTCTTCAAAAATACAAAAAATATTAGTTGATGGATTATGAGATTGTAGATGCCTCCAATAGGTGCAATTAGAATATTTCCTTAAAATTTTAAGTTTTCAAAAACTAATCACCATAAAAAATGCACCATCTTCATCTCCAATTTCCCTCTGCTAGCTAATCTGCAACAGATTCTGCAACGCCTAATCGAACTAGGAGTAGAATTCAAATATTTGATAAAACAGTTAGAAAACTTTAATGACCAAATATCAATTATTTCCTTTTAAAACATGGATGCTAAAAATAATGAGATCGACTAACACTATTGTGGGTGGGAAAACCCCCTAAGGACTAGCACTAATGGTTCTGTAATGCATGCAGAAATTACCATCTAAAGTCTCCTACTTTTTACCGTCATCCCAACATAGAACCCACATTCATAAATAAACACAAAGGATAAAAGGATATGGTAACTCTACCTTGAACTTCCACGTTTGATGTCGATCCTTTTGTGTTCTGTAGCTCCTTGACTGCAAGTTTCCTCCTAAAGCCAACCTACTTTCATAAACAGAAAAATAAAGAACTCCAAACATGCATTTTATATATGAATTAGTGGGTTAGAGGTTCTAATAAAATATAATCAAAACTGAATATTTGAACACCTCATATGGCGGGATGGGAAAAGTACTTCTTTCTTATTAACCTCACAAAAGTAACTTACAATGGTGATATCGAACACTACTTCGTGAACCTAGTCTTCGGCTCCTCTTCAACTATTCACCAACTGCTTCCACATATGATTCTCCTCACAAAATGGTTGCAAAAGATTGGGGCAAAGGGAATACAAAAAAGGGTAGAGTTTCTTTGCTATTATCTTCCTCATCTCAAATGGGACCCCTACCTCTTCTTTTATAGGCTAGAAGAGGGTAGCTATCTAGTTGAGTGACTGGCTATGGGAGGTCAAATGGTTTAGGAAATTACCCAAAAATATGTATTTTGTCTGCATCTTTCTAATTTTTGTGCTTTTGTCAGTATACACAGGTTGTAATGGGTCATCTAGCATGTGTAGCGATGGTGAACGTCTTGTATGCCTTCAAAAGGATGGTTTTTAGAAGAGTTGTTCAGTAGTGGCTTGGAAAAAATGGCATGATGCCAAGCATGAATGTTTGGTGAAAATTAGGGTTATAACATATGCCCCCTAATGTGTGAGGTTAGAAGAGATTATGATGGCCAAAATACATTACCAATCTTCACCAACATACGAAAAAAGTGAGCCCAAGGACCAGATTTCGGGAGGTGCCATCTACAAAATAACAATTCTCTCACCAAGGCGGACACACCCATGCTCAGAATGAAATAAAATCATGGCTTCCAATCAAATAGACTACAGATCCAAGTCACATAACTATATAAAGTGTATATGTGAGAAATACACAATGGATCTACATTTTGAAATAAAAAATATATACATGTAGAGTATCCATCTTCAAGAAGAAAATGATTCCTGAAGGCTAGAGATGAGGCCTCCAGAGCTCAAGAAATAACTTCAAAATATTCATAACTCAGGTAGGAGTGTAGTATAGGTGTATGACTTCCCTACCCAGAGGTGTTCAACGGCTCGTCATGAACAAACTAGAGGATCTTGATGATCAGGTTGAGGGCTTCATTGATTTCGAACAAATACTTGATTAGGCTTTTGGGGATGGCCAGGCATGATGTCAAGAGACAAACTAAAGAAGGGTCAACTAAAGCTTGGTAAAAACTTCGCTTGGACAACAACAGGACAAATGATGAGACTCAGGTAGCATGGTATTGACATAAGTTCATGATCCAGGAGGCAACACAAACTCTCCATATGTTTGGAAGAGTAACCAAATCGAGGAGGACATAGCTCTATGTAGCGAGAACAACTTCCTAAGGTCACATTAAATCCCTAAGCTTGATGAACAAACAAAAGGATGTGCTTTTTCCAAGGGCAACTCATTGTGCTGCCAAAAAATAAAATATTTTTCCCTTCCTCTTTTTGGGGTATATTTGATTTTTTTTGTCTTTTTCAATAATTTTTTGGGAAGATTGAAAAAGAATAAAAGAATAATATGTTACAAAGGAGGAACAAGTTTCACTAACATACTAGTTCCAAGCACAAGGAACACAGTAATGTTCAGAGAAAGAAAACATATGCAGGACAAGGACACTCAGGAAAATTCCTCCATGGGTCAAGGTGTCAAGACACAGAGGCGAAAGTGGTACAAGGCTTGAGTATAAGGCATGCTTCAAATGGTTCAGTTGAGGGAAACATGGAGCTGGACTTAAGCCAAAGACGCAGTAATGCAAGTGTGATTAATAGGACACAATGATAACATCCTTCGATGTAATTGTAATGAGCCCAGAGAAGGTAAGCTTGGTGGTTTTTCATTTTTAGAGAGTCTAAAAAAATGTAAAAGGAGACTCCATTGGGGTACCTTTTTCGAAGGTAGTCTAGTCGGTTCGAAAAAGGGGTAAACTAGCACCGAAAAGATGTATATTCAAAACCACTTTAATAAGTGTGACAAAGACAAGATCACTCGACAATTTTTTCATTTTTAAGGAGTCTGAAAAAAGCTTAACTATGGACTCCGTATGAGACGTTCTTCTGGACCATTTTAACGAGTGTGAAGAAACAAGGTCACTCGACGATTATTTCAATTTTAGGGAGTCTGAAAAGAGATTAACTATGGACTCCATGGAGGTTCCTTTTTTCGTAATTTTAGTCCCTCAGGACTGAAAAAGGGTTAAAATCATACCTGAGAATACTCTTCTAGAGAACCAAAGCTCCCAGAACATACCTTTGTTTGTACAGTTGACCATCCGAACCAAAAAAAGGGTAAACTAATGTCGGATAGACGTGCCTTCAAATTTCAATTTAGCGAGCATGAAGGGCAACAAGATCGCTCGACAATATTTTCATGTTTAGAGGGTCTGAAAAGGGATTAAAAGAAGACCCGTTGTGTTTTGGGAGTCCCAAGGATGAGGTCAAGAGTGATAATGAATCATGAAAATGAGGCTCATACTTGTAAGAAAAAACTAATCAGGACTCCCGAGCCTATAGTCATTTAGTGACAATGTGGATACTAAAAATAAAACTAGGATCTACCTAGGGCATCCATGGAAGGGGGAGGCTCTACCACTAAATTAAAACACTTCTAAAGAAGCAATGATGGTTCTGTGTCATAACTCAGTGGGGTTGATCCTATGGAAAAGCAACAAAGACAACGAGATATAAAAAGTGGAGGTGGAATCCTAACTTAGTTGCAACAAGTTGGAAAAATGACTTTTTACCAAAGGACCTTAAAAATGACCTAAAAATCCAAAAACAATCCCAATACCCAAAGAAACACTTATCGTAACATTCCCTAAGAAACTCTTGAACCATGTTACATGATTTTCAAGCTAGAAAAAATGACAAAGGGGTCCAAAAAATGACAAAAATGAGCCAAAAAGTCTATAAATAGAAGCTGACAACTCATTATTACCATTGCTAATTGAGAAATTGACTAAAAAGACAAAAACACCACTTTGTCAAAAGAGTTGATTTTGGGAGCTTCAGTGAACAAAATGAACTTTCGCTTGGACCAAGTAAGTACATATTAGCCCCACTTGCATCTCAATTAGTCATTTGTGCATTTCTTTTTATTTTTTTTGGGGGGGCGCTGACCTTTAAAAAGTTCGGCCCTACGTATGCGTGGGTTTTCCTATTACATCCAGTGTATGCCCACGTTCATAGGAAATACTGCATGTGGGCATATGCGACTGTGTATATTACAACCCGTGTATACCATCCAACATGAGAAATTTAAAATATGCAAGATTTAACCCCCCCCTGAACTTGTCAAATGAAGGATGTGTGTTCATTAGAGGGAGAGGGAGCATGAGGGCATTGATATTTTGGTCGGAGAGGACCCTGATGCTACCACCGCATTGGTGCAGTGTGGTTTGCTAAAATTCTTGCAGTGTCCATTTATGCTAGCACAACCTAGTCTATTGAATGCCTTAGTAGATTACTGGCACCCATAAGAAGAGGCATTCATGCTTGAGGGACACTCGTTGACTCCAACGACTGAAGATATCTACTTTTTGACTGGCCTCCCAAGGATACCGGACTCAATCAACTTCTGCACTTTTCCCTCTGGCCCTCACAACATAGAGGAGTTGATTGGACTCCATTGTAAAGATGACACTGACAAAGTGGGCATGTAGGCGTCGATAAACAAGATTTCTAACCTATCAATGAAAGTGATAGTTTTTCTCATTGGGCAGATCACTGGATCTGCATCCTTACATCATGCTTCCTAGGCACACATGAATTGTGCGGTTCAGTGCTTAAATGCACAAATTTTTGACTGGAGTACCACCTTACTAGACTGGATGAAGAGGTAGCTAACAGAGTGTTGTATGAAGAGACACATAAACTTTGGGTTCGTGACTATTTTGTGTTCCTTTTTCTTTGATAGGGTACCAAGTCTTATCCCTAGAGAGACGATACGAGGGAATGATCCCTCTCTCCCAGCGTTATGCAGATAGGTGGCGTTGTTTCTGCGATAGGGTGGGGGGAGGACTATTAAGGCATTCAATGACAAGTTGTTTTCTTGGTGGGAATGAAAAATTCCATCCATAGAGGACTAACCCTATGTCGATATCAACTTTTCCAGAGATCCTGACATGCCTGTACCTCCCAGAGAGGAGAGCGGAGACATGGGTAAGTTTTTGTTTTTGTTTTCAAAGTTATTTAATTTTTATGTTTTTTCATATGTATCATTTTTTGTATACTAGAGTATCTGACACATATGTATCCATTATGAGAAGATGTGGGGCCAGTGCACCCAACAGACTTCAAAAGGACTAGGCGACATCCTCGACCAGAGGCAGGACTATTGTCCCTTGTTTATGGAAGGAAGCGAGGAGCAAGGAAGAAAAGGTAAAAAGCGAGCTTCGTAGGAGACATAGTAACTATCATTGAGTCGAAGTGAGAAAAAGAGCAGAAAGGATGGAGAAAATTACGGAAAAGTAAGTCGTTGGACAAGAAGATCAAGGATGATAGATCAAAAAGGAAGAAGTATCATGGACAACTCAGCAAGAAGAAAAATCCATCATTGGATGCTTTGGAGAACTGCGAGATGAAGAAGGAAATACAGGCTGGCAAAGCCCAAAAAAAGAGGGTCAAGTTGACCTAGGGTTTTAGACACATAGGGTTTTGGTAATTAGGGTTTTTACACATAGGTTTTGACCTGAGGCTATTGGTGAGGGACTGTAATATATAAATAGAGTTTGAAAGGACCTAGGTCGGGTCGATACTAGTGTTGGGTATTGATATTCATTGGTGTTGGTTAAGAGAGTATTATACTATGAGAGAGAGGAGTGTTGAGAGTGAGAGCCTTATGGTATTGGAATATCTTTAGCTAGGTGTGAAGATGAAGTCCTACAGTTGGGTGCGCAGGAAGATGGGAGACAGAAACAAGAAGAGAGAAGATCTGTTGACTTAGAGTGTAGATCAGAACTGTAAGATTTACCTTAATATATCATAAGCACAATTCTGTGGATGTAGCCCTAGAGAGAGAATGAACCACATATATCTAGTGTTATGTGTGTATGATTGTTTCCTAGATCTCTATCATTGTTATACTATTAATTTCATTATTGTGTTAGATTAGATGTATGGTTGTGTAGAGTAGATATAGCTAATAAAGAGATATATGAATTTTTCATTATTATTGTATTAGTTCCACTTGATATTCGCCTGGATGTAGACATCTATGTCCTGCAACCCCCCTCTTAGATACTTCGGGTGAGACTGCATCTGCTTCATAGGTCTTGCGGAAAGGGCCAGTAGCTAGGGCTTGTTGGTGTGCTCTTGGAGTGAATCCTAGGTATTCCCCCGTGCCAACAATTGGTTCCATTGCTGAGACCGAACTCTTTGTAAAGGAATGTCAAGGTGGTTCCCATCAAAGAAAGAGATTCAGAAGTGGATAGAGGATCAAGAGAAGGACTTCACTGAAGCCCAGAACAAGAACCCTAAACTGAGTACTGAAGATTGGCTACAAAGATACATTTTCACCGACATTCATGGGATCTTATTTGGGGGAATCCACCAAGAGTTGTTTGAATGGTTGGCTAGGTTAGCCGATACCCAATTTGAGATCATATCTAGACCTCCTATGGTCTGGACATCGGATTTTATTAAGAAGGTTAAGATAGTCGACAACGCTATATCAAGGGTTGTAGATCACTGTTTTGATAGTACCATTGGAGGGTATATCACCGAGTTTGTTGTTGATAGAACAAAATTGTATAGCCAAGCTGAGAGATACTTTTTCAAAGGACCTAAAGGAAAAAAATTTCACTTTTTGAAGCTAAGAATCAAGATGTTGCATGAAAAGAACGTCTTGAAGATACAGTAGATTGGTCAGACCTGAAAAGGATAATGTTCAATATATTGGACAACGATAGTGACATAGAAGATGGACATATGCACAGTGGGAAAGTATTCTGAGGGGTTCAACTTGAGAACTTGTTTAAGAAAAACTATGGAGAAGAGGGTTTATACAGTGGAGAAAAAGTATATCTAACCAACGAAGAACATTTAGAACCCACCAGAATAGAAGAAGGGGAAGCTGAAGAACTTCGCCAAAGCGAGCCAAAAACCTCAGTAATTGTGCAAGTTACTAAAGAAAGTAACATTAACCCTCATGTTGTTTCAATAGCACTTAGCAGTCGAAATAGTCAGAACCACCAGAGTCCTTAGAGCATTGTTACTGGTATCTTAGCATCTACCTAGACAAGAAGTCTATTCATCTCTATGGTAGATGAAATGAGGCTCCCTACATTTAGAGGAGATGGATCTAAATATCCAGATCGACATTGGTTTCTGTGTGAGGCTGTATGGAATATTAAAAGTATCACCGATGAAGCCATCAAGATAATGCAGTTCAACACTATGGTACGGGACCGCGCACTGAGCTAGTACATGAAACTTGTCCAAGGAATGGTGTATCGTAAGTCACTGAACGAGATCAAGAATATGTTGGTTGTAGAGTTTAAAAAACCTAAGTCGGAGTCACAATTTATTACAGAGCTTAAAGAGATCAAACAAAATGTAGAAAAATCTGTTTGGGAGTTCGACGAGAGATTCAAGACCCTAACAGACTGATTAACTTTTCAGATCCCCGATGAACAGAACAAAGAATGGTTCATCGTTGTGTTGCTACCACACATCAAATTCCCTCTGATGCAACAAAATATTACATCATAAGCAGAAGATTTGGAAATCGCCATGAAGCTTGAATCAACACCTATGGGAGAATCTAGCTCAGGCATGAGCCAGATCTTGAGGCAGTTGACTAGTCTATCTCTACAGGTTGAGGATATGAAGAAAGATAAGGGAAAGGAAAAAAGAGAAGATATATGGTGTGTAAGATGTAGATCAGAAGGTTGTGATAAGAAACAATGTCCCTTATTCCATGAGTATTTGGCCTCAGGAGCGCCGAGCCCCTTGAAGCAAGTTAACCTACCCTAGTGCGATGTATGCAGAAATAGGCATCGCCCAGGTGAGTGCTATTACATGCAGAAGTATGTTCAGACACCAAAAAACTTGTACTGCACATTCTATAAATCAGTGGGGCATGATTATCGCGATTGTAGAGATTATTATCTCATGCATGAGAGGTTGAGGGACATATAAAAGATCCAAAGCGAAGTACACCAAGAAGGAAATAATGCATAGTATAATTCTCCAGGAAGAGGAAGTTTCAATCCTCATGGTGGATACAGAGGACGAGGAGGAGGAGGAGGTATGGGCTGAGGATGAGGAAAAATTGTATGTTATAATTGCACACATCCAGGACACTTAGCAAGGGATTGTTATAATCCTTGCACAACCTGTATTTATTGTAACTCCTTCAAGCATGTCATAGAGGAATGCCCTGCACTGCTGGCTAAGCTTCAGGAAAGACGAGGACCCCAGTAGAACCCACAAGTACAACTGATATATGTTGAACCTCGCGGAAACAACCCTATAGTCTCTATCATTACTCGAGGAGGCATTGCTATCATTACTCGAGGAGGCATTGCTACATGAGAAGACAGGGTAGCACAAGGAAAGAATGCATATGACCATGGAGTCAGGAAATCTGAGGAGAAGACCCAGGCTTTTGATGCAAAGAAAGAAAGACGAATCTTTGAGGAGGAAAGAAATGAGTTCAAAGGAGATCAAGGGTCCTCATATAGAATGAAAACAGAAATCAAAGAGTATGGCCTGCCTCAGGCGTTTGATCAATATTCATCACCAACAGAAGAAAAAGAGGTAAGAAAACTCATGGAATTTTTGTGCACTTGTGTTAAGTTGATTCAAGATAAAAAAAAATTACAAGAATTAAAAGATTTAATCAAGTAATATGAGCTAGGAAAGATAGAATCCTTAATGAATAGGGCAGTGCACCAAATTGGGAAAAGGAGAAGGACAAATAAATAATTTCACTTGAATGCTCAAATAGGAGAATATGATATAGACTATGTAGTCCTAGACTTAGGTTTGGAGGTCAATGTCATGAACAAGAAGTCCTGGGCACTGATGGGAAAACCCAAGATGATATACTCCCCTATCCGTCCTTGCATGGCTAATCAGCAAGTTGTCATCCTAGTTGGATGATTGGAGAATGTCCCTATGGACATCGATGAAGTTAGAAACTTTGAAGATTTTGAAGTAATTGAAATTGTTGATGTCAACTTCCCTTACCCTGCATTATTAGGAATTCATTGGGCCTTCGAAAATTATACTGTTGTTCATCTAAAGAAGAGGCATATGACATTTGAAATAAATGTGCTTAGGCTCACTGGACCCTTAGATCTAGATGAGGGACCAAGATACACAAAGCCTATCAGAGAAGAAGACTATTCATATGAGTTGGAAAACATCTATAAATTAATAGCCAGACAACAGGATTATATCAACCCTACTGCCAATGGGAATATAAGATGGCGAAGTGATAGAACATGTTCATTAGATTCAGAAGAAGTGTTGGAGAACTGGCAGAACCATATGTATGAAGTATCCATGGAGAGATGTGCTCGACTGACCAGAGAAGTTTCTTGGATTGGTATGACAAAAAGTAAATTACCTACCTTTGATGGTCTGAATCCTTTAGAATCCTTCTTGATGGATTTTGAAGCAATTGTACCAGCGTAGGAGAGGTCGTTGGCTATGGATGAGGCCCTGAAATCTACACCAGCAAGATGGTGGGGGACACATAAAGGAAACATCACAGACTAGACACAATGTTGACCCTTGATGACAATGCAGTTTTTAGTACAAGTAGGAAGCTGCGAAGCGAGGTACACAGGTCGAAGCTGCCCAAAGGACCATGTACAAAGTTGCAAAGAGGCTTGGAGTGACATTCCTTAAGAAAAATGGGTACATAGATTCATTAACACATTGGACATGATCCTTATCAACTGGTACCTTCAAGTAGAGTTGTGCCTCGTCACTTCATTTTGGGAAGGTATTGTTATCACTGAAATTTCATCCACAAATGGTTACAGGAACCCAACATATTCAAAAAACTATGAGTCTACCCATGGACCACAATTACCAAAAATTCATTTCCAAAAGGTCCAAAACTATACAACCAGTTATAAAATCAAGATGTGTTATGACTACATAGGGCGCACGTGCACATGCGCCATCCAAAAACGTCGAAAAAGCATACATGTGCATGATGCACGATTGTGGATGCTAAAATCCACACACACCTGATAACGGCGCATTTATGATATTGGTTAGCCTCCCACCCACTTCTGGTTCAGCTTCCAAGTCGATTTGACACCCAAATCTCGGCTGGATCCAGCTGGGTGGCTGGTCAAAGACCTAAAGGTGCCCTAAACAACCCCCTTTCACACTAAAAGTTGGTTTCACAATACCTCAAAGTGGTGCTATAAAACAAGGTCATGGGTGCACTACATTTTCAATGAATTCATTTGCAAGGTTATGCTGTTGCTATTCTCTTGGGGAATCCTCTTTTCTCATCAAGAGAATACTAGCACCATTCCATTTGGGAAATCTACATCACCTTTTGAGTGGGTTATCTTGAGATTCTTTCACCATTTCTTTCAAGTTTCAAAGTTGTAAAGAGAGCTCAATTGTGGGGGTCCAAGAGCCCTCCCTTAGAGGAAGAAGGGACCCAAAGTCCCCTTTCTTCTTAGTGTTTTATTTTCACTAATACAATCCTTTTGAGTGGGTTAGCTTGAAATTATTTCACCATTTCTTTCAAGTTTCAATTTTGTAAAGAGAGCTCAATTGTGGGGGTCCAAGAGCCCTCCCTTAGAGGAAGAAGGGACCCAAAGTCCCCTTTCTTCTTAGTGTTTTCTTTTCACTAATACAATCCTTTCCATTGGTGACATGAGTCTTGTTTGTTTCTTGTTCTTATGTCCTTATGTTCAATAGTTTAGTTGTTCTTTCCTTTTCTAGTTTAATTCTTAGCTTAGTCTTTTATGTTTATTTTTCTAACCCTTTCCTTCACTGTTGTCTTGCTTAGATAACCCAACTAAGCTTGTAAGAACCTTTGTTTTTCTCATTCAGGTGACAAAAGAGGTGCAATAGATTGGCATCTACACTAGAGAAAGGTATCAATTTCATACCCCATTTGGGTTATTCTATATTTTCTTTCTATTTATTTAACCTGCAGACACCATAACCGGCCTGTTGAGCCCCAACAACTCCCCTATATTTTTACAAAATTTAAAGGGCCCCTATTAGAATCTTGATAATTAAAATGAGCTACATAATCAAAATTTTCAAATAGTTTTATGCCTTGGCTTTCTTTGAGACAAACTTAAGACATTCACTATAGTATGAAACATTCATTACAAGAGTATATGTCAAAAGTTAGAAGCGAGCATAAAAATCTCAATTTAAACAAAAACGTTAATTTTTATCAAATGTTTACTTTCGTTTAAATTATGATTATGTGTTCATTCTTTTGCTCATTAACAAGTTTGACTATTTTGGATAATGGGTTCAATACTTCATCAAATAATATCTTGGTTGGTTTATTATTTTCATGAAATCATTTTGTGATATAAATTAATTAAATTATTTTTTCATTTTGCATCTCATTTCAAAATAATAATAATCAAATAATTATCTATCATTTGTTTGATTTTGTAAAAAACCAAAAATAATGTTTTTTCTCCATTAACTTGAAGCTTTTAGATCATATTTGAAAACAAATTATAAACAATGTTTGTTTATAAGTTATAGTTAGTTTAAATTCATTTTTTATTTTTCTAGATTTTGTTTTATTCACAATTTTTAGCTTATTAATTTAGGTTTCTTTTTGTTTCACAGGTTTCTATTATCAAATATTTGATACGGATCTGATCTTGGCTTGATTTTATTATCCAAATACGTTCAATATGATTGATCCAAAAATAATTTTGGATTTCTACAAATAATTTTATGAGCAAAAACAGATAAAATTTGGAAAGGCGTCAAGATCAGACAGATGATTTTGTAGAACTGATTGGAGCCAAACCGTGAGGAATTAGAAGAAACGGTGGAAAACCTAGAACCATAATGGACCCATTTACCTTCCGCGTATATATTTTCCCAAACAAATGCACGATTTGAGAGATATTTGGGTCTTGCTTAGAGACAAATTTCAGGTGGCGGAAATTAATAGTGACGCCCAGACTGCTCATTCATTTTATAAATATATGAGAAAGATCAGAGCCAAAGGGATCCAAGAGTTGTAGAGGAGGATTTTAATCCTTTCTCTTTTGTATATTATTCCTTTTGTAAACTTTTTTATTTCTTTTCAAATGGAGTAATGGATGGCTGGAATCTTTGGGAGAATGGACAAGTATTTTCAAAGAAGAATATGGAATTCCAGGTTGCTTAATGGCTTTTGTCCTGTGAGTAAAATGGTTTTATTTTCATTATAATATCTTCATATTATTTGAATAATTGATTATGTATTGATTTAAATAGCTTTAGTATTTTTTATCAATACATGGTTAATTATTATCATTTATGTATTAATTTTTCCAATATTTAATGTCTATTATCCAAACAATTTCTTCCAGGACTACAGAATGGACAAGTGATTCCAAAAACTTAATAGAAAAACATATATGCATTTTGGATTTAGCCTTTTTTTTATAATGTTGTTATTTATGTTTTTTTTAATCCTGTTACATGTGCAGGTCTGATATCTTTAGATTAAATGCTATGTGTTGTGTAAGAGGTTTATATTATAAATACCATCTATCATTTGCTTCATCAAAATACAAATGATGTGATTATATCTTCGATTTAAATAATGAGATTTATCTTTGAGATTTAAATTGAATGATAAAATGCATAGATTGCTTCCATATTTATCTTGCTATAATCATGTATAATTATGAGATCACAGGTTTATGTTTGTGTTTCATTTTCTGTCATTAAAACCTAAGCTGTCAATACATGTTCTGAATTTATTTAGAACAATCATAAGGTTCATTGCAGATTTATCTCTTGGACATAACAGTTGGATGTTCACCACTCATGCAGATGTTTGGACACACCTCACTAATTCAATGATAGGATAACTTATTTGTATTTTTCTGTCATTTACATATCATTGCAACTAGAATGTATGGTTCAACTTTGACTATCCACATGTTCATGTTTCATTAACTTTTTTTTGCAAGATTCTTTAAATATATAAAAGAAAAACAATAAATATTTTTATGTGCTTTCTTTATCTGCTTCTTAGAAGCAATCATTTTGCACATCGATTTTCGTAAGCTTCGATTAAAACTTGCATCTTGTAAATCATGTAAATAAA
>SNQJ01S0194961.1:0-17575 GCA_010110895.2 Picea sitchensis | reverse complement strand
CAATCAACTCACTGACGGAAGTTAGATCAAGACCTCCTTTGTTCTTTACATACCAGGCCTGGTCCCTGAGTTAGAGTGATACCTTCCTGGGTCTCTACCCATTTGATCACCCATTAAATTTATTCGTGACATAAACTGATGGGTGTTGGGCTCTGCTCGTATCGCAATCCAGGAGTGACTTCTAACACTAACATTTCTGGCATCGTTGCCAGGGACGAAGTTGAATATTTTCCCTTGGATTGAACAACAATGATTAATTAATTCTGAAGGTGCATCAGATATCAGAACTATCAAGATTTCTATAGAGCACCTGGTGACTCCATTGACACGACTCTACTAGGCGACCCCACTGGTTCCAACCCATAAGCGACTCCATTGTTTTAGCCCTGGCTTCTAGAGGCAGACACACAAGTTCTACTCCTCAGTTGTCGTTAGCGCCACCTGAAGTTGACCCAGAGAAGATCATCAGAAAGGGAAAGTCCTCTGAAGGCGGTACTTCTACTGCTAAAATAGGTATTTCTGGTGATTTTCAAGATTTTGTAGAAACTCCAACCCCTTCATTTCATCCTGTTTTATTACCATCTGTCGGAGTTTCTTGTAGTTTAAATTTCGGAAGTGTTCCTGCTGGATTTTCTTCTCCTGGTCTCGAATTAGTAGGGGAAACTCTTGTCACTCCTCTCTCCCCCAAGGTGGTACCCTGGTTCAGACCCAGTGCCTTTGAACATTCTCCTACCCCGGGTTTTACTACCCCTCCTCATGTTATTACTATTGTTGAGGGAAGGGAAATTTCTGTTCCTTTGAGCCCGCAAGCCTGTTCTCCAGATTTGTTGCAGTTCCCCTCCCATTCTATAAGCTCAGCTCTTGTCTTTCCGCTTCAAACCTCATCTCCTCCTAGTTCCCCCACACCTGTTGTTCCTATGGTTGGTGCCAATCCCCCTCTAAATAGAATGGACACCATAGTAGTTTCTAGATATGCTCCCTTAATCCTACCTCAACCTGTGAATCCTCTCCCTATTGGAGATTACCTAAAATATATGCCCAAGTTCACTGGGGAAGAGGACATAACTGCGAAAGAGCACCTGGTTGCTTTCTACAGTTATGCAGACAACCTAAACATTGAAAATGAAGATGTCTGGATGAGAGTCTTCGTCAAGAGCCTGGATGACGAGGTGAGGAAGTGGTTTAGGAGATTGGCCCCATGATCTACTGTTGGGATTGAAGCTCTAGATAGTGCTTTCCTGAGGCAGTGGGGAGATAAGAAAGATTTCATGTATTACATGACAAAATTCAGGTTTTTGAACAAAATGGGAGGAGAGTATGTCTCATATTTCTCCAAAAGATTCAATAAGATGTATAATAAGATCCCTGCTAAGATAAAGCCCACAGAAGCCTCTGCCAAAATTTCTTATGCTAGTGCATTCGACCCTGACTTATGTCTTCTATTGAGAGAAAGAAGAGGTACTTCCTTAGCTCAAATTCAAGATGCGTCCATAGAGGTGGAATCTAATGTATTGGTAGTTGACAGACTGAGGAATAAGACTAATGTAGATAGGAGAAAGGGAATATCCAAAGCCTCAACTTATGGCACCTCTGTGCCTCACCCTCAAGTGGATGAATTAACCAAGATAGTGAAGTCTTTGTCTGCAGAGATAGAGAAAATGAAGGTGGAGGGGAAGAAAGCATACAGAAATCCTCAAAATGCTGAAAACAAAGGAAGATTTAGGAGGCCAAACAATATTGCTCCCCTAACTATGCAGAGAGACCAGAGAGGAAGAGATAGAGAAGACCAAAAAATTCAAGCCCCTCTTCAAAATAATTTTGTGGCTGATGAAGAAGAAGGGGAAACAAATGAGCTTGATCTCGAAATCCACTGCTTCGGAGAAATTCCTCCTTTTCCTCATCTCACTCAATCAGCATACGAGGAATCTCTCATGGACAGTTAGATAAATGAACATAGCAAGGGAGACAAGGCTAGCAGTAGCCAAAGCAGGTATAACCTGAGGTCCAAGAAAAAGATAGGGGCACCTGATGTTCCTGAATAGCTCACTAGAATAGAGAAACATGTTAATGAAGTAGCAGACAACAATGAAGGTAAGAAATCCCAACCCCTCTCTCCAATGGTCCAAAGTCATGTTCCTGAAGTAAGAGAAATCCCAAAGCTTACATCTTCTTTTAACTTTGAGCATGAAATTCAGAAAATTAGAATTCCTGTGCCCCTCTCCGAACTGATCAAACATGAAGTTTTCAAAAAATGCCTCTTTGAGCTATTACAGTCTGAAGCCTCATGCCTGCCCACATACTTCATCAATTTGCAAGAAGAAAATCCTGCAGTCATTCTAGTTCCTATGGTAGAAGATAGGAACGATTCATCCCCTCCCTTCTACACATCCTTGAACATACATGACAAGGTCCTGCACAATTGTTTGATGGATTCAGGGGCTTCCCACAACCTCATGCCCAAAACTGTCATGGAAGAATTAGGACTAGAAGTCACCAGAGCCTATCATGACCTCTATTCCTTTGACTCCAGGAAAGTTCAATTCCTAGGAGTCATCAAAGACTTGGTCGTGACCTTGTTTCAATTGCCCATGAAAAGTGTGGTCATGGACATTGTAGTGGTTGATGTCCCCCCCAAGTTTGGTATGTTGTTATCGAGATCTTGGATAAAAAGACTGGGGGGAACTATTCATATGGACCTAACCTATGCTACTATTACATTGTTCAGAGGGGAACATAGGAGACTATACAGAGAATCTCAGCTGGCCTATATAATCAGTGACGAAGCCAATCCTACCAACCATCCTATCTTTTCCCTTGATACTGATTTAGGTTCTAGTCTGCTGCAACTCACTAATGCCCCCAAGCCTCTTCTAAAACTCAGAAAGCATCCCACCACTTCTCGTGAATTTTATTCCCCCATCACCTCCGTCTGGAAAATGTTTTTTGATGGAGCCTCTTCCAGGGAATGCATTGGTGCCAGAGTATTTTTTGTGTCACCTACTCAGGAAACCATATCTCTGTCATACAAGCTAGAATTTGAAACAACCAACAATGTGGCGGAATATGAAGCTCTTGTTCTAGGATTAAGAGTTGCAAAGGGAATGGGAATTCAAGACGTAGCAGTGTTCGGGGATGCATAATTGATAGTCCAGCAGATCAGAAGCGCTTATCAGGCCAAGCATCCTCGACTCAGGAGTTATAGAAATGAGGTATGGGACCTAATCGACAGTTTCTTCTCAGCATTTAATATTTCTTTCATTCCAAGAGAGAAGAACACAGTGGCGGATTCCTTGGCTACATCAGCAAGCAATTTCAAAGTGCCCTTGCCACCTAAATTCAGATATGATGTAGAAGTAAAATACAAACCCTCCATACCTGACAATGTCGAACATTGGAGGGTGTTCGAGGATGATCTGGAGATCAAAATATTCTTGGAGACTGTTGAAGAATTTTCAAAGATGCATATTGACCAAGACTCTGTTTCTAAATAAAAGCTTGATGGTGGTAATTTTCTGAGTAAGATTGCAGAGAGTGACATTGTGCAACTGCCAAACAATCATATTCCAAGGGGACTGGTCCCTTTGGAAAGGATTTTTGATAGCAATGATGTGGCATTAAAAGGGAAAATCTCAGAGGATGATACTGATACAACTTAGTGCAACATTGGCACCGAGAATGAACCCAAGTTTGTCAGATTGTCAAGGAGTCTGACAAAGGAACAGAGGGTTGAATATGCTAAACTATTGAGGGAGTTTGCTGATGTTTTCACCTGGACCTATGAATATCTCAAAACTTATGACACTTCTGTCGTTGAGCATAAAATCTCGTTGAAAAAGGAGGCAAAGCCATTTAGGCAGAAGCTAAGACAGAACAATCCTATGTTGTTTCCTATCATGGAGAGAGAAGTGAAGAAGCTGCTACATGCCTAGATCATCGTGCCATTGAGATATTCAGAGTGGGTGGCCAACTTGGTCCCTGTAAGGAATAAGGATGGAGAAATTAGACTCTGTGTAGATTTTAGAAACCTGAACAGGAGCTCACAAAAGGACAATTACCTCTTACCAAAGATGGAATATATATTGCAGAGGGTAACAGGAGCATCCATGATTTCCATGATTGATAGCTTCTCTGGCTACAATCAAATCTTTGTTCTGCCTGAGGACGGGGAAAAGACGGCATTTACCACTCCATGGGGCACATTCATGTATGCTAAAATGCCTTTTGGGTTGATGAATGCAAGGGAAATGTTTCAACGAGCCATGGACATAGCTTTCATTGGGGAAAAGGATAAGTTTGTGGTCATCTATCTGTATGACATAATAGTCTTTTCCAAATCTGACAAAGAACATTGTTGTCATCTTAGGAAATGTTTTTTGAAATGCGGGAGTTTTGGCCTCTCATTGAATCCCAAAATATCTCTATTCTCCATGAAGGAGGGAAGGTTACTGGGCCACATAGTATCAGCATAAGGAGTCAAAATTGATCCTAGCAGAGTTGAAGCAATCCAAGCCCTAGGAATCCCAAGATCCAGGAAAGAAGTCCAGTCTTTCCTTGGTAAGATTAATTTTCTAAGGAGGTTTGTTTCTAACTTTGCTAAGGTGGTAAAGCTTATAACAACCATGTTGAGAAAGGAAAATGAAGTGAGATGGACCTCTAAATCTTGAAATTCCTTTGAGTAGATAAAGAAGGCCTTCACAGAAGCTCCTATGCTTATCAGTCCCAATTACTCAAAGGATTTCCTTATTTTCTCCTTTAACTCATATGACACAGTGGCTGTTGTTTTATTATAGACAAACAAGGCTGGGCTAGAGCAGCCTATTGCCTATTTTAGCAGATCCCTAAGGGATGTCGAGGTCAGGTATGACATTATGGAGAAGCAGGCCTATGCCCTGGTAAAGGCTCTCAAAGCCTTTAGAACCTATGTCCTGCAGTCGAAGATCATTGCCTATGTCCCCTCTGTTGTTGTTAAGGACATTCTTATTCAGCCTGATATAGACGGGAGGAGGAGTAAGTGGATAGCCAAGATCCTTGAGTTTGACTTGGAAATAAGGCCTACCAAATTAATCAAAGGTCAAGGTTTAGCTAAGCTATTGGCTGAAGCAAATTGCAAAGCTTTGGGGGTAGGTTTCATCAATGAATGCTCAGAAAATCAGCAGGATCAGTTGTCTGATGTAGACCCTCAAGCAGAACCCCCGCTGGCTCGATGTCCTTCGTATAAGGATGTCATATATTTTCTGCAAGAGTTGCGGCCTCAAGATGGCCTGCAAAGAAACAAGGCAAGAGATCTAAAGCTCAAAGCAGTCAGATACTGCCTTGTCAATCAAGTTTTATATTGGAAAGACCCCCTGGGGGTGCTTTTGAAATGTATGAATCCACAAGAGGCTGACAGGATCATTGTTGAGTTTCACAACAGCCTATGTGGAGGGAATCATTTTTGGAAGACCACATCCTACAAAATCCTTAGGGTTGGGTACTACTGGCCCACCTTATTCACTGACGTATGTAAAAAGGTTAGAGCCTGCATCAAATGCCAAAGATTTTCAGGAAAGCAACAGCTTAAATATCTGCCTTTAAAGCTTGTAGTTGTTTCGCGACCTTTCCAACAATGGGGCCTAGATTTTATTGGAGAAATCCACCCTGCTTCCAGTGGGAATCACAGAGGGATCCTAACTGCTATGGATTTATTTACTAAGTGGATAGAATCTATTCCCACGAGGAGTGCTTCCCACAAGGTAATCATTGGATTCCTGGAAGACCTCATCACAAGATTTGACTGCCCAAACAAAATTGTCACTAATAACGTAGCCTCTTTCAAGGCTGAGCTGTTAGCCAAGTTCTATGAGAAAGTTGGGATCAAACTGATTCACACCACCCCATACTATCCCCAGGGAAATGGTTTAGCAGAGTCCTCCAACAAAATCCTGATAAGGATCATCAAAAGACTATTGGAGGACAACAAAAAGGCATGGGATTCAAAGTTGAAATTCGCTCTATGGGCCGATCGAGTGACCACAAAGAGATCTATAGGCATCTCCCCTTTCTAATTGGTTTATGGAGCAGAAGTTGTTTTCCCTTCTCAGCTAGCCATTCCTGTAGCAAAGTTCTTCCAGGATTATCAAGAAGAGCCTGATAATATGATCATAAGAATTCATCAACTTGTAGAGGTTCAATAGGCCAGAGAGCAGGTAATGAACAGAATTCAGGACCATTAGCAGAAGATCAAGCAGGCTTTTGACAAAAAGGCCAAGAAGGATGAGTTTCAGATAGGAGACTTGGTGCTGAAATGAGATGCTCCTAAACAAGACAAGGGAAAACATGGAAAATTTGAAGCCCTATGGGTTAGGCCCTTCAAAATCTCTAAAGTGTTTTCAAATAATACCTACAGGTTGCGAGATTTGAAGGATCAAGAAGTTTTCAATGGCCCTGTGAATGGGCATTTCCTAAAAAGATGTTTTTCTTGAGTCGCACATGGCTCATCTGTGATTGTATATATTGTTTTTCTTTTATCTTTAAGTTTTAAATAATGACTCCATAGCCCAACAGCAAGGCACTGAAGCTACAAAAGAGTTCTCGACAACCCGCAGGGGGCGTGTCGTCCCCCATGGAGCCTAATGTTAGCACATAATCATGTAGGGGGTGCTCTCTTGAAAGAAGCGTCCCCTTGGGCAAAGAAAGAGATTCAGAAAACCCATTTTTCCAAAGTTTAGAGGGTGGGCGCGTCATTTTAATGAGCAGGCAGTTTTGAACGACCGAGATTTTCCTGCCTAGATTTGCGGATGAGGTTTCATTCTAGAGCCCCCTCGCCATTCTACCTTTAATGGGGGGGTCTGGAATTGGGCGCGCATCTCTCGAATGGTGGAGATTGAGGTTCCTAGATCGACGGTGCTCAAGCAATTCCAGACCCCCTCTGCCATTCTGCTTTTAATAAGGGGGGGTCCAGAATGGTGTGGTATTGACATAGGGCCCCCTTCCTGTCGTGTCACCTTCTCTACCGCTTCCTCCCCTACCATCTGTTCTCCACTTGACCATGTGATGGGGCTCGTTCCATTTGGCCCCTCCTCGTCCTCCGAAATCTGTTTCGCTCCCTTCCACATCAGCCTCCCATAAATAATGTGTCCCCCATTACCATTTTATCACGTCACCTTCGCCCCTTCTTCTTGCCATGTGTCTCAACCCTGTTGTTTCCATGATCACTCCCTTTCCCCTTTCCATGCCAAGCATGCCAGATCCTCCATGCCCTATCCTTTAGACCGTTCAGCTGATCCAAGTGGCACCATGAGGAGACCTCCACGTCCTAGAGGGAAGAATTGACCAAGATTGTTCCCAATCCCAAGAAAGGAGTTATTGAAGTTGTTGGAGGTGGTTAGACATCATCTTTGCCATAAATGGAAAGTCCGGCAAAGGATTAAAAGCATGTCAATTCATCTGCAGGACAGTCAGGAGTTTGGTTGCATCTGTCATAAGTGCACGATCGTCTAGAGTCTGCATGCATAGACTTCCAGAAGACATGCAGACGCAATGTTTTTAATGCAGTTTCTCGTTTTCGTTGTTGTTGTTTTGTTTTGAGTATATGTAGGCGTTTTCGCCATTTTGTAATATATCGATGGTTGAGCTAGGCTCCTGATTGTAAAGTTTTAAATAAAGCACTGGTTGCTCTGGTTATGTATTGCCACTTGAGACTTCTCGCCTTATGAATGTCAGCTTCTTTCTATCTCTTTGTTTACACTGTGTTAGAACAGCTCGGAATTGGAGGATCCAGTCGAGTTGTGTTGTTATAGGATGATGTAGGTTGGATCACTGTAATAGTTGCTTTGTCTCTAATCAGTTCTTGTATTTTCTCAACGCTAAATGATTTGGAATTGGAGGATCTAGTCAAGTCACCCTTCAGTTCCCTGAAACTCAGAACCAAGAGGATCTTGTATTCTGAGCTTTTCTTCCTCAAGCTGTTGAAAGGCCTGATGCCCAGGGCAGTCTTGCTCACTCATCTCACCAAGTCTTCCACCTGCTCATTTTACAATTAACTCACTAACGGAAGTTAGATCAAGACCTCCTTTGTTCTTTACATACCAGGCCTAGTCCCTGAGTTAGAGTGATACCTTTCTGGGTCTCTACCCATTTGATCACCCATTAAATTTATTCGTGACATAAACTGATGGGCGTTGGGCTCTGCTCCTGTCGCAATCCAGGAGTGACTTCTAATGCTAACAGGGGGGAAACTATCTTAATTGGCATTGAAGTTATTGACACCCCACTTTATTACAATATCTTGTTCATACGCAGCTACATGTATGCTATGGAGGCAGTAGCCTCTTCTATGTTTCATATGATGATGTTCCCCCATAACGGGAAAATCATCACCAACGACCAACTTACACATTATGAGCCTAATCATTCCACCAACATTGATAACATCCTCCCTCTTGTATGTGCTAGCTCAAACACTTTTCCATTCGTCGACATTGGCCCTGGAATATTCAAAGACCCATCTATGTTAGAAACTTATCATGGAGCACCACCTCTCCTCAAACCATCTATTTCAGAACAAGTGTGTATAGTTTCCTCCAACAGAATAGATATCAGAGACACAACTCCTCTCACAGAGGCCCCTCCCCATATCGAATTTGCACCAGTCAAAGAACTATTACCTCAGGAGTTCCCTGAGAACACCATTGCACCACTTGTCCNTTTGAGAGACAGTCCCCCAAGCCATTACCAAAATTCCCTTTTTTTACCCCTGACCTGGAGTCTAGGCATTCCAAATAGTTTCTACCCTCACCCTTCCTAACATGGTTCTTGCCATATTTGTATAGTATATCCATCCACCCTCTATGTTCCATGCACCATCTCTCCCTCCTCATATAGAAGGATTACCGATGAAAATTCCAATACAAGCCCCTTCCACACCACCCCCACCCCCAACTGCCGACATCACCACCATTTTTGGGGGCAGGCGGAGGAAGAATGAACCCATAGCTCCACTACCTCCCCAAGATCAACCTCCTCATGCTCTATGTGAATGAGAAGGACACCCCACTAACATATTTCCTACTCTTCCTAAATTACACAATCTTATCCAACTCCCTAAAGAAACCCCATTGCTTACTACTCCATAAAGTACAACCACTACTACTACGGATTCCTCCACCACATGAAAGAAAGGGTTACGAACCAATTTCTCTTGTGTCATATGCTCAGAATATGGTCATTAAACTCATCACTTCAGGGCTCTACCTAAATTCTTCCAAACATTAGCCGCAGTACGCCACACTTCTCAGCCAGAGCCCTCTCATTCACTCCCCACGCAGGCTCACATTACTGACATTCGTTATATTTTGTCGTCAGTCCCCGAGCAAATGAGATATCCCCCACAGTGTCTTGATATTTGGTTTATGTCCAGTGGGAATTTTCACCCTGTACACGATATCCCTTCTACGTCCTCACCCCTTGAGGACAATAACACTTACTCGATGACGATTCCCCCTACCATCTACTAGGATCCTTTGTATTCTTGCAAGTTCCACCACGATGAAGATATATTGGAGGCACTAACTACCCTTGATTTCCCATGGAATGCACTCCATCATTGAGCACTTTTCCTCTCATAAGAGGTCTTTCACCCTCCTGATCAAGCCTCCCTATGCACGATCGAAACCAAGGATTTTATTCCTCCAGGGCATATTGAGTGGTTCCAAAAACCCATGTACGACCCTCCGTACAACCCCTAGATAACATCCATCACAATCACACAATGCAGGATGATAATATCACTACCATGTCTCTCGTAACTCCCAAATTGGTAGCCTCACGCTCCCGTAATCTCCAAATCACCTCACATCTCTCTCGCCAGATCACCAGTAGTGTCCATGCCAATGAGGTAGCATTATGGGCCCACCATCCATATATAGGCCCTTTTCCCAACTTCCACCTTCTATTATAGGAGCCCAGAACCTTTGTTTTTCAATCCGTTATCAGCCACGATATCCTGATCCAGTCGTTTACACATTCACATTCCTCGAGTTACCATTCGCACTTTTCCCCGGAGGAGCATTTTTCTAACGCCACGTTCATGTACGCATGCTCACTTTTAGTTTTATCAAATAGTTGTTATATTTTCTTTATCATTAGATATTGTTCACGTCAGGTATTTGGTTTTTATGTGTGTAGGTACGTGTTCAACAAGCTTACATCCCCTTTAGGTATATGTACAACATTGGCATGTAATTACTCTCTTTGTAAACAATTGCATATCCGAGTCACACCCTATGATATTTGCCTTTAGGATCCCTACATCCTTCTCTACAGTACCTTTACCTCTGCCACATTTTGGTACTATCAACTGGTAGCACTCTCACCCACATAAGTTGTCCCATTCATAGTTCCCCTTGGCAACTTGACACTCATGTTGTTTTTCACCCCTAGGATTGGGAGTCCCGATAGTTTTTGCACTTCCGAGAATGAACCCCATATTTTTTATTATCATATTTATAACCTTCCCACTGGAATCTCAGGGTTATATCATCCTGTTGAACACTCAACACACCCCAAAAAGCCTCTGTCAATTTTTTTATTTTTATTTTTTGGGTACCACTTGATCTTTTGCACTGTCGGATTCGACTTTATTTTTAGAAATGTTTTGTCTTTACCTATTCTCATGACTCTCATCACCTATTTTGGTTTGTGTGAACATATGAAACCCCATGACTTAAAAGGCCTTAACACCTGAATAAAGAGTCGATAGCCAAAACACTTCACTCGATGCGCTCAGATTCGGCATCAAAAGGAATTCAAAAGAAGGAAAATAACCACTCAGAAAACCTCAGTCTTTGAGCATCGATCCCCATCAGCATCGGCAAAAGGAAGTTTTTGTTTTGCATCAAGTCTTGCATGAGGATATCGCCGATAGCCGATTCCCCTTTGGCATCAGTAAAAGACAAGGGGGATAGACGTTAACAAAGAGAGAAGAGATATTGTCGATAGGCGATGCCCGACGTGGTTATCGGAATCGGGGAGAAACTAAAAATATTGCAACAAACATTCTAACCATGCTAAAGGTAATTCTTGATTGTCGATCCCAAATGCGTTTTCGGCATCAGGACTTTTTCGAGAGAGCTAATCCGAAGAAAGAACTTGATATTTTTATCGTCAATCGCCGACCCTGGATACTTTTCAACATCGGAAAGGTAAGGTTTGTTTTAGAACAAATAACTTAGGGAAAGTCCCGACTCTGATTAATACCCGTAAATTAGGTCACCGGTCTTCAATGCCACGTGTATTTACCCGATTGCAGAACCGTACGGTCTAGTTTTACCCTGAGTCATCATTAGTTCCTTAAGTCCGAGTCACACCACCGAGTCAACTTTTCTACAGAAACATCATACGGTGAAATTGATCGGTGTCGGAGCTTTCTGCAGAAGGACATAAATGAAAACATTCATAGCACATCCCTGATCCCCAATCCACCCACTACCAGAGTGACACGATGGGACATTTTAGCATTAGATACGATCATATTTTGAGCATTTAAGGAGATAATTAATACCAAATCCTACATTAGTTGCTACCTCTTGTGCCAATCAAAACAGTCGTTTGAAATCATTGATAGACCACATCACCACCCGCGCCTCCACCGTCAACCCACGATGAATTTAATTTATAGAGATTTAGCGGAAGATTTGCTAAAATTCCACTCATCGCCCGAATTCAATGGTTGATATGACACGGTAAGGTCTTCCTTGTTTAAATTCTCTTGAGCCATTGTAAACTAAATCATTATGCACATAAGAGAATTCAGGAGCATCCGAAGGAGAAAGACGAGCGACTCAAAGGCTGTATCGATCTTGTGATTGTCAAAATAACTAGGTTTTAACAAGTTTCATAGGTATGTATCTGATTCTGTAAATTTGTTGGTTGTAATTCATATGTTTTTATCCGGTTTTTGTTTTACACAGTCCCTAAAAGTTTATTTTAGTTGCAGGAACAATGTCGTCGAGAAATCCAACCACTCGGTGATCGGCGAGGGAACTAAAGCTGAAATAACCAGAGGTAGGTGAATGCTCCTCTCTAGGGGCCGCAAAACAATTGGAATACACTCTGAGTCCAGAACTAGTCCTTAAAACAACAACGAAAAAGGTTTTCATCCATCCTTCGACCTTTGGAGATACAGAGGAAAGCACGAGATCCAAGATGGCACTCTGACATTGGGGAGAACTCTTTAACAAGATTAGTCAGGAGGAATACCAAGAATATGTCCCAAAAATTGATCCATATGTAAGAGTGCTTGACGACGAGGTATTCCCAAACATTCGATGATCGTACATACATATGGTGGCAAGAAGAACCCCTATTTTTCCCTGTACTGAAGTCCTGAAGTGGCTCATCGACCACACAAACACACAGAAATTTTTAATCAACGATGACAATGGTGGGTGTTTCGGAGTGTTTCTACCATTAGAAGTTCAGAAATACTACAATCTTAGGGATCCCAAGGAGTGGCTAAACACAGAATTCATGGTGAAGTTATACAACCACTATGACACCAGCCAAGTAATGGCCTCATGGTGGAGGGAGGAAAAGAAGTACACCAACCAGAGCATTGGCTGGTATGGGATGGCCAATTTGAGGGATCCATACATCTATTTGATGGCTCTCATCTATCAATTATATCGAGAGAAGGACTGCTCTAGATTTTCAGAGGCGTGGATTCCCTTGGCTTACACAGTGGTGATATCCGGAAGCGGTTTCAATTGGGGAGCGATAATTTATAAACGATTGAGAATATGTATACAACAGGCTCAGACGTCAAAGGAAGGACAGACACCAATTTTCTACATGGATTCATATTTGCTCGATGTCATGTGTGCCAGAAACATCTTTGTCGGCATGAATCTGAGCTGGCATGTTGCAGAGCTCCCGGTCCACGTCTACTTCAGTGTAATATTCCAGATATAAAAAGTATGTAGAACAGAAATAAAATGATATAAATGGCAGATGAGAAACAATATAACTAGAACAACACCACAATAATACCAAAATGATACCAGAATAAAACCAGAAAGAGCACTTAGATTACTGTGAGCAATGTTCACTTGCCTCTTTGAGGGGGAAACCTCCAGTAGAGCAGATCTCTATTACGATAATATCCAAGACAACAGTTTGCATACCCTCGACTCTTATTTATACTAAATATGTCTATCAAAAGAACCATCTAGAGGAAGATCCTTCTAGAAGCGGAAGCTTCTGTTAGGTCTTCTTACATTCAAACTATTCTCCCTTATTGCTAGGCCTTATTAATATTGACCTTTATTATATCGGAATATATTATTCTACCTACCTGAGGTGTTAGGTCCCTAACATGTCCTCCCCCTTAAAAACAACATTGTCCTCAAGGCTTGAGATATGGAAATTGTTGCAGAATGGTAGTTGGTTCCCAAGTGGAATCTTCTGGGGTTGTATCTTTCCACTGGACTAACACTTCCTTGATGGTTCGCTGACATAGGCGACGCTCACGTTGGTCCAAAACTACTTCTGGTTGTATCCAAATGGATCCTTCTTCGTCCAACTCAGGAAGGTTGGTTTGAGTTTGGAACTTAGTTCCAATCACCTTCTTTAAGAAAGAAACATGAAAAATAGAATGTAGCTTAGAATGATTGGGCAAAGCTAACTAATAGGCCACCTATCCCACATGCTTGAGAACAGTATAAGGACCATAAAATTTTGGTGCCAGTTTCTGACAATGGTCCGCCTTGAGGGAATTTTGCTTGTAAGGTTGTAGTCAAAGAAACAAATGATACCCTTCTGCAAATTGACGTTCAGAGTGACCTTGATCTACTTGTTGCTTCATGCAATTATGGGCCACCAAATTATCTTTGAGGGTACGGAGAATAGCCTCTGGAACTGTAAGTGTTTGGTCAACTGCCTAGACCTTCGAGACACTTGGTAAATATGAGAGAAATGAAGGTGGCTTTTGTCCATATACCGCTTCAAAAGGAGTCATGCGTGTAGTTGTATGGTATGAAGTGTCATACAACCATTCATCCAGTGGTAACCATTGAGCCCACTGATTTTTCTTTTTCGATGCAAAACACCTCAAATATGTTTCCAAACACTTGTTGACAACTTCGGTTTGACCATCATTCTAGGGATGATAAGTTGTGCTAAGATGCAATTGGGTGCCTTGTAGCTTGAATAGTTCTCGCCAAAAATTGCTGGTGAAAGTTGGGTCAGGATCAGAAACAATAGAATGTGGCATGCCATGAATCTTGAAGACCTGATCCATGAAAAGTTGAACCACAGTGGATGTTGTAAATAGGTGTTGAAGATCATAGAAATGAGCATACTTGTAAAGGCGATCAACTACCACCACGATGACTGATTTATTGCCCGATTTAGGTAAACCTACAAGAAAATCCATAGAGATATCCCGCCAAATAGCAGGTGGAATCGGAAGTAGTTGTAGTGTGCCATGATATTTGATTGTTTTTCCCTTGTTGCATTGACACACATCACATTCATCCACAAAATTACGAACATCTTGTTTCATACCATCCTAGAAAAAAGAACGTTTGACCCTGTCATAGGTTTTGGTAAACCCGGAGTGCCCAGCTGTGGGTGTAGCATGAAGCTCAGAAAGTATTGTGGATTTAAGTTTCGATTGTTTACTTAAATACAAACAACCTTTGTATCGAAGCTCATCATGGAGCGAAGAGTACCCTAGGGAAACTGGATAATTGGACTACAATTGTTGTATCAGATGCAAACTTTTTGGATCGTGTAGCCATTCCTGGTGAACATCTTGGAGCCAATCTGGTACAATGAAGGAGAGAGAAAAAAGGGACCCTTCAACTTCATATTTTCGGAAAACTGCATCCGCAACCACATTGTCTTTGCCTTTCTTGTAAATGATCTCATAATCATATCCAAAGAGCTTAGTCACTCATTTTTATTTCTATGGGGAGGAAATGTGTTGTTCTAGAAAATACTTGAGGATTTTATGATCTGTCTTAATTTGGAAGCATTTCCCTAATAGATAAGGGTGACAAAGATCAATGGCATGCAGAATAGCCAACATTTCCTTTTCATAGATTGATTTGCCCAAATTCCATTCAGAAAGTTGTTTGCTGGTAAAGCCCGAAGGCTGACCCTCTTGCATAAGGACAGCACCAATTCCTTTCCCTAAAGCATCACATTCCAGGAAAAATGTCTTTGTGAAATCAGGAAGGGCCAGGACTAGAGTGGTGCACATGGCCATCTTCAAGGTTTGAAAAGCCTGAGCAGCTGTTGTAGTCTAGGTGAAAGAATGTTTTTTAAGGAGTGCAATGAGAGGGGCCACAATCTTTCCATAATTCTTAACAAACTTGCGATAATAACTTGTTAAGCCCAAAAAACCACGCAAGCTTTTGAGAGTCTTTGGGTGAGGTTAGTCTTGCATAGCTTCAATCTTATTAGGATCCACCCTGAGATCATCCTTTCCAACAAGATGACCCAAGTACTCGACTTCTGAGGTTCCAAAGGCACATTTAGATTGTTTCAGAAAAAATTGGTGTTAATAGAGTAGATGGAGAACTCGATCCACATGAGCAAGATGGTCTGTCCAGGTTCTATTATAGATGAGTATATCATCAAAGAAAACTAAGACAAAATGACGGAGAAAAGGACAGAAGACATGATTCATGAAGCTTTGGAAAGTGGAGGGAGCATTACACAAGCCAAAGGGCATGACCAAAAACTCATAGTGGACCTCATGAGTTCTAAAGGTACTCTTAGGAATGTCTGTCTCTTTCATACGGATCTGGTGGTAGCTAGAACAAAGATCAAGTTTAGTAAAGAATAGGGTGCCACTCAATTCATCCAAGAGGTCATCAATGACAGGAATGGGAAATTTGTCTTTAATGGTGAGTTTTTTCAAGGCGCGTAAGTCAAGACACATGCGCCAAGAACCTTATTTGTTCATGACCATGACCATAGGAGAAGAGTAGGGGCTCATACTAGGGCAGATAACACCTACGTTAAGCAATTATTGAACCATTTTCTCAATTTCATTTTTTGGGGAAAAGCGGTGACGATAGGGATGGATATTGGGAGGAAGGCTTCCTAGGACAAGGGGAATGGAATTATCATGAACACCACGAGAAAGAGGGAGTCCCTGGGGAGTGGAAAAAACCACTTGATGTTTAGAGAGGATAGATTGGAGGTCATGCGGCACAGAGGGTGTCTCAGTTGCTTGTATGGCATGGAGTTGGGGAATAATGCCCGAATGACCTTTTTTGAGCAGCTTTTCCATGTGATGGGAACTAATGATCTCAGGGGAACCAGTGGTGATGCCTTGAAACTTATATTGTTGGCCCTCCTGGTCGAATTGCATGGTTAATTCCTTGAAATCCATGAGAATGGGACCCAAGGTCCTTAGCTAGTCTGCACCCAACACAATGTCACAACCGCCCATGTAGATATCAAACTTATGATATTTCAGGTGGTAGTCACCAATTTGGAGACGCACATTTTCACAACGCCCTCCACATTTCATGGACCCACCATTGGAAAACATGATTTGGAAATTATTGACTGCCCGGATATAGCAATTAGTTTCTTGGGCAATGCGGCGATGAATAAAATTATGGGTGCTTCCACTATCAACAAGAATGATGACCTTCCTATGCTTGATGTAGCCAATTAGTTTGAGGGTTTGGAGAGCAGAGAAGCCAGTGAGAGCATTTAGGGAAATGACCAATTCTACTTTGAGAGGGTCTGAGGGAGGGGTTATGTCAGTGGGTTCAGGTGACTCAGACACAAGGGGAGCTTCAACATCCTCTTCCGAAACATCCTCCAAGATCACCATAAAAAAAATTGTTCCTTACACTTGTGTCCCGGAAAATATTTTTCATCACAATTATAGAAAAGGCCTTTGAGTTAGCGTTCATCCATTTCGGCCCTGGTCAATTTTTGGATCCTTAGTGGAGTAGAAGGAGGAGCGGGATTTACTAGTTTAATGCAAGGAATAAAGGAGGGTATATGGTTTTGAGAAGAGACAACATGTTGTGCTTCCTTAGCTCATTTAGTAGCCTCCACCCAACTTTGAGGCTGAGCCATGAGGACATGGGAATGAATCTCATCCTTGAGGCCACTAATAAAACATTCTCAAAAAAAGGCATCAGACATGCCCTCTGGACGAAAATCCAGTCGCTCAAAAGCAGCTATAAATTCTTCCATTGTGCCAGATTGTTTCAACTTTTTCAAACGACCTAAATGGTTGGTGTCAGTGTCAAAACGTTCATAAAGCTCTGCCACAAAGTGTGTCCAAGCAACATACCCTTGATGGGCAGTTTTTCTCCATTGCCAACGTTCTTGATCTAGATGGAGAACACCATACCAAAGTTTGGCCAAGGCATCTGTAATGTTGTACAAAGAGAAATAACGTTCCATTTGAGTTACCCAACCAGTGGGATCTGAGCCATAAAATTTGGTCATTGATTAAGGTTGGTTGTCATTGATGTCAACCCTTAAAGAAAGACCCATAGCACAAAGTTTTGGGTAATGGACCCAATAGTGTTTGATGTAAATATGACTCATTATTGTTTTT
>SNQJ01S0194957.1:4387-17575 GCA_010110895.2 Picea sitchensis | reverse complement strand
TTTCCAAAGAGCATGAAACCACCATACAGACTCAGCCTGAGTATGTTGTGATACCAAACCTTCATATGCCAATTTTTTTGTTACATCACCTAAAGCTCGATTCTAAGTCCATGCCAACAAATCAGGATCATTACTGAGAGAAACTCCACTACTTCTCAACATATGAAGAAAAGTATTCCAATCTTGTGCTATAGCACCTTCCAAATGTAGATAGTCGGCTTCATGTCAATCCTTAGAACCTAACATGTTTATTCATGAAGAGTTTTCGATATGTGCCAATGAATACACCTCCAAAGGCTTTAAATGTTGTAACAAGTCCTCTGAAAGTTTGTAGGATTCACCGCAACCTACAAAGGGATATTGTCCAAAAAGTACATGGGATCCATTTCCAATTAACCAGGACAACCAATGTTTTACCAAAGGCATTGTATCCACCAAATTTCTCTAGAAATTTGAGGCATTATGAGCTTTGTGTCTCACCATTCCCATCCACAAGATTACATCAACACCCTTAAGATATTTTTTAGTCATAGATTTGCTCCACAAACTAGAACCAAACAAGCCTCTCCATAATGATTTGGTAGCAAGAGCTTGAGTAAACCACTTCAAATTCTGAATCTCCCAGCCTCCCAGCCACTTTGGCTTGCAAATCATATCCCATTTTGCAAGATGGAACCCAGTGGGATTCCTGACACTTTTCCATAGGAAATTGGAGAAGAGTTGTCTCATACAATTTAGGATTTTGACATGAACCTTTGCTAAGCTAAGACAATAAAGAGATATGTTCTGTAACACTGAATTGAGTAGTACCAATCTACCTCCCAAAGAAAGCCAGTGAAGTCTCCAGTGTCCTAATTTCTTCTCAATCTTTTGTAATAACCATAGCCAGTCTGATACTCGGTAGTCATTGGGTTTCAATTGAAAACCTAAGTATTTCAAACCACAAACCATAAGTTGATCCAGGTGTATATTGGTGGCCACCAACCTTTTCCGACTAGCTCAAAACAGTTTTCTGGCAATTTTGGCAATTTACTATTTTTCGCAGGTTTTAACTTTCGGGGCCATTTTGAGGGCCTAAATGAAGGTTTTTTGAGATAGATGTTCTCAATGATATCCGAAGGCATGATTGAGCCCCCAAAATGAATCTTCTCGACAATACCTTTCCAACGAGCTATCACATGCCTAAAACGGAGATCGTATGCAAAAGTTACGACCCCGGGAAGCTGATGTACTAACTTACCCAAACGGGGCCCACATGACTTTTGGCGCTTCATCTCCTAGAGTTAGGTTTTTGGATGTCTATGAATTTTGGCATTATCGTCTATTGTAAAAAGGCCTCTAGAGCCTCATTGTAATCATCTTCTCACGGATGCGAGTAGCAACCACATCTCTTCTCAGAGATAAGCTACCAGTGCCCTAGCTAGTTTATTTACATTATGTCTGTAAACATATTTTAGTCATTTGTTGTGTGGAAATGAAGTCTTATTTCGCTGCATCTACATTTTTATGTGTATTTTGTATTTCATTGTGTTCCTACATAAAAACCCGAATCGGTGGTATGAGAGAGAAGTCTACTCATTTCAATCCTTCTTGCATGTCCCATGAGATCAGGGTATAAGGGATTTGGGGCTCGGAACCTAATTGAACCTTGCAGATCGGCCTAGCAAACCACGACCCATGTAGGGAGATAAAAGAAAGATGAGGGAGCGAGGATATCCTATCAAAGAATGTTGCTCGAGGAGGCCCTAGAGAAACAAAGGTATGCGATGATGGACAACTTTGCGGAATCTTCCAGCAGTTCCAATGGCGGTGCATCGACATCCATAAGCCACTCTAGAGGTGCCACTCCTTTTAAGGTACAAGTAAACTTTGACATTCCCATATTTGATGGCAAATAGATCACGGATCCGTAGATAGATGTGGTTGAATCATTGGGAATGTTTCTGGGTTCATGGCTTTCCGATCGAGAAAAGATTATTTTAGCACTCCTCAAAGCCACCCCCCAATGCAAGGACTGGTGGGAAACCTAATCGAAGCAAGAGTGAGGAGAGCCCTCTTTGTTCTCGTTCGTACCCACTTGGAATTCTTTCGAGATGCCATCAAGGAACAATAATATCCCATGGGGATCTATGAGGAAAAAATACATACAATGGACTAAGTTAAACGTGACAAAGGGACCAAGATGTGCATGAGATGGCGAATTTGTTTCATACCCTACGCTGTAAGTTGGGTATCAAAGATTTGAACAAACATTTGGTGTTAAAGTACCGCAGTTGTCCATTGTATGTATTTGTCTTCATAGATACATTCAGTAGGAAATGTAGTTCCTCGACATATCCTCACTTGGTGTGGCATACCAATATGCTGCCAAGATTGGTGAAATTTCAAACGAGCGAGACTTTGGAGTTACGCAAATCGGAAACGCGGGGAAAGGTACTCCGAAACCTTAAAACAAAAGGACCAAGCCAAGGCGGGGTAGCGCAGGACAACCTGCCAAAGCCACAAAAAAAAGAACACCGCGAAGCCAAAAAGGACCGCGGGGAGGCTGGTGTGGAAGGTTCCATAAAACTCCACTCACAACACAGAGTGATGTCGGGCCAGCGATCCTTTGGTAGCCAAGTTGGGAAGGCTTAAGATCGGATGCATGCTCCATTCTGGTCGAGAACCCTAACAAGGGAATGGCCGAGCAAATTATTGATCTTGGAGCCCAGCGCCGCAGATTGCCACCTGAAGACCGAGCGAGGAGCGAGGAAGATCTAGAGGTGAAGCGTCTCTTCCATTGAGAAGATGTGGGTAAGGGTTCCCAGTGGAGTTCATTATGGAAATAGCGGGGCGAGAGAAGAACCTCATTTCGAAAGAGGTCATGAAGCGGTTGGTCTTGTAGAGCCACAACACACCCACAACCATACACCATCCCGAGTGGTTGCCAAGGATGGGACCTCAGCGTCGATGCGACAATGTCGCCTTCCTATGGCATCAAACCCTTCACGGATGAGGTATTATGTGGCATTGCTCCTCTTGATGTTTTTGATGTATTATTAGGCCAACCATACTTGTGGGCAGCGGGTTGTGTATGATTCTAAACCCTCATTGTTATTATTACTCTGGGAAATAAGTTGTACATGATACTGGAGATAGCGCCGCCTACCACCGTCTCTTTGGTTATTGCAAAACATTGTAGTAAGCTCATTTCCCAAAACATGAGATTTGTTTTCATGATCAGCCCTCGAGGAAAGAGGAAGATTGTAGCCATGACCTCGAGACAAGGCCCCAGCATAAACAACAGATGAATAAGGTCATGGAGGGTATGAGGACATCTTCACCTCCACCACAGGGGTGCCTCTACACTAACAAGTCAAGCACCCCATCGATCCTGACCCGAAGTGCGTCGCTTCCCAATGGACTGATCTATTGGCGCTCTGTTATGGAGAATGCCGAAATCAAGAGGCATATTCATGGTGACTACTTGAGAGAAAGGTCATCCGGCTAAGTTCATCATGTAGTAGAGCCAATCGTATTGGTCTGAAGAGATGGGACTTGGAGACTCTGCATTGACTATTGGGAAATGAACAAGATCACTGTCCAGAAAAGGTACCAGATCCCACAAATTGATGACCTTATAGACCAACTCAAAGGGGAAAAATATTTCCGCAAGATGGAAGCTTGAAGTTTGGGTATCACCCGGTACCAATTGAACCTTCTGATGTGTAAGGAAGACCGCATTCAAATATAAGGAGGTCCTTTTCGAATGGTTAGTCATGACCTTTTTGGGTTGTGAATGCCACCGCAACCTTCCTTGGGGAGGCTAATGAAGGGCCGACATCATGCATCCATTCGCTAACTCATTTGTAGTGGTGTACTTGGATGACGATGCGGTCTTGGCCCGGTTTGGGAAGAGCACCTCCACCATATCCGGCAGGTCCTCCGGACAACACTGTGGCAACACAAATTGTGTGCCAATTTGGAGAAATACACTTTTAGCATAACGGAGTTGATCATCTGGGATGCAATATTGATAGTAGGGGTGCATGTGGATCCAGCAAAGATCAAGTCATTGAGGATTGGCCAGCCCCAACCACCCTAACGAGCTCAGTATCTTTTTAGGTCTTACCAATTTCTCTGGAAGCGGTTTGTGTTGGGATTCTCTCTCATATCACTTGGCCTTGAGTCAAGTCACCAAGGGATGAACTAAAGAAAAATTCTTTTGGTATGAATCTCAACATAAGGCATTCAAGGAGTTGAAACATAGCCTCACACTTTCACTGGTCTCCAGCTACCGGACTTGCAAAAACCATTTGAATCGACAGTCACCTCGTATGCTATTGCCAGAAGTCCTTACTCAACATGGGCATCGATAGCATATCCGCGATTGAGACACTTTCCAACCGCGGTTGAGTATCCATATGACAAAGAAATGTATTCCATTATGCGGGCTTGTATGCGGCAGTAGGCATTACATTTGGGAAGAAAGCGGTCACATCCACGGACCAGCGGCCCTCACAGTTCATCACGGACACAGGGAAGTTGCCGAGCGGTAGCCATCGGAAAGTGGTCATACACGCAGCAATTTACGTTTGAACAATAAGTACAAAGGAAGCAGCACCAATAATGTTAGCGGTGCCTCGATCGACCGCCATCGCCAGGCTAACCAACGTACTCAACTCTTGTGAGCGCGAGACTTCCGATTGAACGCTTCTCTACAATAGTGATCCAAAATTTGGCCACACATACAATACCTCTTGGAGGGTAAGCAAGTTTCCAATTTTCACCTACAGGATGCCCTACTTTGTCGCAGGACATTTTTGTGTTCCTTCAAGTGGGCATGCCAAGATGATTTGGGAGTGCATTACGATTAAGTGGACAGGCATTTAGAAGTCGAGAGAAAACCGTTAGCGATGCTTGCCAAAGGAAGTATTTCTATTGGCCAAACCTTGACAAGATGTTGAGAAGTACAACAAGTCTTGCACTACTTGCGCCATTACCAAGCCGACCATCAAACAGACCTCTATGCTCTGGCTTCCTACCCACAATCGACCTTGGGAATCCATCTCTATGGATACGTAGAGACCTTCCTTCTACTAAACATGGCAATGGTACGTGTTTTTGTGATGCGTCGACCAATTATCAGATGTCCGTATGATGGCTGCAAGAAGAATAATATCAATGAAGGCCTACTAAACTCTTCTTTGAGCAGTGTGGGTACACTTTAAAGGATCCTCACCAGTCCTATCATCTCCGGATCGGACGTGGAGTTCCTTGATACATTTTGGTCGATACCGGTAGATGTTGGGCACTTCAAGCTCACCAAGTCCATGACTTTCCATCCGCAAACTGATGGCGGATGATAGATCCAGCGAGATGATTGTGCATATCGTGCACATGTACAATTCAAAACATCCATGCGTAGGTGAGAAACCTCCCCTATGTACACAACATTTACAATCGGGCTCTCCATAGCTCAGCTAGCCACAAACCCTTTCAAGTGGGCTTCGAGTTCCAGCCACTATGTCCCATTGACATAGCCATGCCATTGTGGCTACTCATGAAGATTCGACTCATGTCGATCGAGGTGGATAAGACAGGCTCTTCATTGAGCACATTCAATAGCGGGTTCATGACATCTTGGATAGAACCAATGATAAGTAAAAAGCAATGACATGATCAACATGGGGTGCCACACAACTTCCAAGTAGGGTGACCAGAAGTGTAGTGCGTTTGCAAAGATACCGTTGGACCCCATGGCCGTGCAGCGATATGGGTCTTACGCCATCACCAAGGTTGTAGGGAAAATTCCTTTGAGACTCGACATTCCACCATTCGGCAGTGTCGCACCCGGTGTTCAATGTGGACCGTAGCCATTCACTTTCCCACTCTACTAGACACATCCGACATGGCGGAAAAACTCACACCAACGGGGAGTTAAATCGGTGCATGGAACAAGCGAGGCAGGTCATATCCCGTGGATACACCGGATCAAGCACGCGAAACCGAGGATACCGCTATATCGAGGTTGTCAAAGCGGTTAGCTCTTCACCCAGGAGCAAATGGCTCACCGGGGACCAAATTCGGTAGTTTCCTCATCTCATGGAGGAACTCAGCAATGGGGACCATTGCTTCCTAAAGAGAGGATGATCGGGTGGATGGTGGTGGCCACCCTTTTAAAATTTGACTCAGTATAATTACCGGCAATTTTGGCAATTTACTATTTTGGCGGGGTTTTGTTGTAGGGGCCATTTTGAGGGCCTAAATGGAAGAGTTTTTGATATCGGAGTTCTCAATGCTGGTTGAAGGCATATTGAGCCTAAAATGAATCTCTTTGATGATACATTTCCAACGAGCCATCGCATCTAAAGCCGGAAGTCGTGTATGCAAAAGTTACAATTCGAGGAAGTTGATGTACTAACTTACCCAAACGGGGCCCACATGACTTTAAGCTTCATCTCCTAGAGTTAGGTTTTTGGATATCTATGACTTTTGACATTCTCGTCTATTGTAAAAAGTCCTCTAGAGTCTCATTATAATCATCTTCTCGCGGATGTGAGTAGCCATCACATCTCTTCTGGAGATAAGCTACTTAGCGCTTCTTGGATTTTATTTACATTCTGTCACGTAAAGCATATTTAGGTCATTTGTAATTAATGAAGTAGGTCTTATTTCACTTTGCATCCTACGTGTGTTTATGTGTATTTCTGTATTTCATTGTGTTCCTACATAAATCCGGATCATAAGAGAAACCTGAAAACCAAAGAGGTTTTCTATCCTTGATAATAGACCAACATCCATATTATTATGTAAAAAGAAAGACTTCTGACCATTGATCTCCATGCCAGTGGCTTGACAAAACAGATCCATAATTTGTTTGATGATGGTCCACTCCTCTATGGACCCAACCCCTAAAATGACCACATCATCCACAAAAAGTAGATGAGTGATAGCAAAGCCTTTTATGACTTTCAACCATGTGAATTTCCTTTTTTCATGTGCTTTAGAAAAACAACCTACTAAGAGCCTCCACCACTATGAAGAATAATAATGGGGATAGAGAACAACCTTGTCTAATCCTTCTATGGATTTTGAAAAAGTCATTGGAAGAACCATTAACCAAGACAACAAAATTGCGTGGTTTACACAGCATTATCGGCGGAATACTTCCATTTAGGACCTATTTGTATCAACATCGTTGTAAAAATTTCATCTAACTTTTCATTTTATTTCTTTAGATCAGCGTTAGGATTACTCTTTTCATCTTTTTAAGATTAGTGTTTTCATCTTTTTCACTATTGTTGAATGCATGCATTCATGTGCCAAACCTACAACATCAAAGATGTCCTATCTTTTATGTTAAATTTTAAAAAACCAAATTGATGTTCTAGATGCAAGAAGCTAATTTATCTTATCTTTCAATCCGGAAGCAATTATCTTTGTGATAACTTTGTAAACAAAATTACATAATGCAATAGGCATGTAATCATTGAAGGATACTGATTTCGACTCTTTTGGAATAAGGTATTGAACATCGATTACCACGACAACTACACTTAAAACGAAAGCCCCACCCTCTCTATTCATAGTCGTGATTCTCTGCACGAAGGTGTTTTCGCGTGCTTGAAGGAGGTTATTGGAAGTTGCACCATGCATGAAGGAGGCTGGTGTCGTTGAAAGGGATAGAGATACAGGTGTCACTGAAAGGGATAGGGATTGAGGCAGGTCCCAACTTAGCCAAAATCTGGGAAGTGGCTCTGTACTGTTGGGGTTTTTAGTCAAGATGTGTTGTTTCCCCAAGTAATTGTTCTAGGGTTTGTTTGAAGAGTCAGAGCCACTGGATTTTCACATGGGGTCTGCATAATATTGTATGGATTCTCATATGCGGTCTGCATAATATTGTATGTTAGCGTTAATTTTGCATCGTTTTATCTATATGACGTCTATCTTGTATCTTATTACAGTAACTTATCTCTTGCTGTGTCTATCTCGTATCTTATTACAGTAACATATTTCTTTCTCTGGATTCGTTTCACATTAACACTCTCATTGTGGTTTTATATTAATTGGTATGTCCCAGTAAAATCAGCTATAACTTTTGCCTGCTCTCCCCACATTCACGGATACAGAATTACAAGACACTGGAAAATGACTCAAATATTTTTGCTACTGGTAGCGGAGGAAAGCTCTATGCTTCTGTTGAGCGGAATTGTTGTCTTTTAGGGGGGTGTTTTTTTCTAAAATATATTTTGGAAATTGGAGAATTTGTCACAAAAACTAACTTGAATGGACAAGGACGAGACATTTTGCAGTCATTATTAATTACGCTAAGGACGAGACATTTTGCAGCCATTACTAATTAAGTTAAAGGTGTACATTTATTGACAATGGATACATTTAATAGGTTTTTAATGTTAATCAGTTTTTATGGACAAGATTAATATTGATGGAATATTACGAAATAGTCTCAATGAATCAATGATTTATATGTTTATTTTTACTTTTACTTATCATATTTTTGATCATATTTAAAATTTACTATAATGGGATTGCCACTTATAATTATAAGTGATTAATAAAAATTAAAGTACATTTACAGAGTACATATTAGCACCGTGCCATTCATTTTATGCCCATGTTTCATTCTATGACAGCTTTTCATTTTCTTGGCCATATTGAAGCGTGCATTTCAATTACCAGCGAAACCTAAATCTGACCATGTTTCATTTTATGACAGCTTTTCATTTTCTTGGCCATATTGAAGCGTGCATTTCAATTACCAGCGAAACCTAAATCTGTAATTAACAGCGAAACCTAAATCTGTAATTAACCTAAATCTGACCATGTTTCATTTTATGACAGCTTTTCATTTTCTGGGCCATATTAAGCGTGTGTTTCAATTACCAGCGAAACCTAAATCTGTAATTAACAGCGAAACCTAAATCTGTAATTAACAGCGAAACCTAAATCTGTCTTACATGATGCTTTTTCAAATCGATAGAAGAAGATGAGATGAGCTGGGACAGCCACAGATATCCGTATCTTACTATACTTGTGAAATAAAAGCTTCAGATCTGTGAAAAAGAGCAGCATTGTGGCCGATTAGGGTTTCTGTGTGAAGCAATTGTTTTTCCAAAGTGGTATTGGTCGATTAGGGTTGCTGTATTCGTTATGATTATACAGTGTAATTATCTCCCCTTTGATTTTTCTCTGAGGCATAGCGGACGGAATCAATGAGCAGTCCAGGTGTTGTTCATTGAAAAAAATATCAAATTTAAGGTATCATATTTTGTAATTTTCCTGAAATCTCCATTGAATAACCTCTTCCGTACTGGACACAAAAATAGAGTAGAAATTTGTAAACTTCTTTTGTCTCCTATATAGATTCGAGTTCTGGTCTCATTGTTAAATTTACTAAGGAATAAATTTCGTTTTCAAATTGTGAACACACATGGAAATAATTCGTTTCGAACGCTGCCATCAGTATAGTGATGCTTAAGTGTATGAAAGAAGCTATGCTGCTTCTAACCCTAATTCATAATGATCTGATGGTCAACCCCTATGAGATACAAAGATTCTTGCATTCATGGTTCAAGAATAGATTGATCGAAATATGTTTTAATGATCTAGCAAAGCCTTTCTGCTTTCTGTTATAGGCCTGATTGTTCGTAATTCCATTGACATGGCCAACAGATTTTTCTTTCGAAGGGAGAGATTTCGATTATGTAAGGGAGAGGCTTTAAAATTCCCGAGACACAATAATATATATTTACAGCTGAGGCGCGGAAAAACACGAATGCCAAGCACACCTGCAATATCTTTTCTTTATATTGAATAACAATTATATAAAAGTATGATGGATATAAAAAACGCATGCACCTCTGAGAGCTTTCAGTACACCAACAAGATGTAGGCAAACTATTACATAGCGAAGAAGATTTCAGAAGGGAATTAATTGAAGGGAAGAGTCCCATTATTCTTAATTAACTCTCCGTTGCAACATCCAGGTGGAGTTGGAACATGGTTGCCGCATTCAGATTTTGGAGGACTCTGCTGGCGCAGCTGCAGCGGAAGAATGAACACCTGGCGGTGGAGGGGTTGGACTGTACTGAAGGTAACCTGCTCCTATCGCGAGAAGAGGTAACCTGCTCCTATTACCTGGTTAAGCTATTGCTGGTAACCTGCTCTAATACCAATTGTTGATGATCACTTGACAGGAGGTCAATCAATATCAGGTACGATTTAAAACCTTTTTCAACATACTTAAACCATTCAGTTATATCCAGCGAGTAATGAACAATAGTATAGAAGTTACCCTTCTCCTATAATAGCCAGTGGATCTTCTTGGCTCCTAGAGAGGAAAGAACATTGTCTTTCATACCGATGGGTCCCTAGACCCTTTGTCAGTGAACAAATTTTGTACGATGATTTTTAATTTTAGCACAACATAGGAACAACTGTGGTAATCCTTGGCATTCATAACAAAGGTAGAAATCAGTGTGCATAACTTTGGACCTATTCTAATTTATTATTTATAGACCTACAATAGCGAAAAACAAAAATATCCTAACATATAAATATGGTATTGTTGTGAGATATCACATGTTATCACATAAGTAATACCCATAAGGAAAAGATGACCCACAAGGTGGGATAAAGTTTGATCAAAACACACCATTTCTCATACAATGTTTTTGGTCGTTTCTAAGTGGAATCCTATTTGAATTAGTGCCCCACTATAGAAACACAATATTCTTGCAATTTGCGACTCCCTTGTGGGTTTTCAATGTTTCCAAAGGAGTAGCTAATCATTTAGCACACAAACCCACTTTTTGATCTCAAATTTGACAAGAATCTAGTAGGAATTATAGGGATGGTCAAAGTTTTAGTATGAGCAAAGTTTCATGCATGGTGGAATTATGGGTTATGAGGATTTTTTTAAGAATTATAAACCAACCAAAATCATTGAAAATTTAGTGGGAGTTCCAGATAAATTGAAAATATGACCAAATTGTATCACCACATTCCCTACATGTTTAGATGGTTTTGTCTCCAAATTGATATGTGAATTTCTTGGGATGTGTTTCTTGCTAGATTGATCATAAATGAGTGGATTTACTTTGCCAAATTCCTCCAATGGAAGGAGTAGCTAATCATTTAGCACACAAACCCACTTTTTGATCTCAAATTTGACAAGAATCTAGTAGGAATTATAGGGATGGTCAAAGTTTTAGTATGAGCAAAGTTTCATGCATGGTGGAATTATGGGTTATGAGGATTTTTTTAAGAATTATAAACCAACCAAAATCATTGAAAATTTAGTGGGAGTTCCAGATAAATTGAAAATATGACCAAATTGTATCACCACATTCCCTACATGTTTAGATGGTTTTGTCTCCAAATTGATATGTGAATTTCTTGGGATGTGTTTCTTGCTAGATTGATCATAAATGAGTGGATTTACTTTGCCAAATTCCTCCAAGGGTAGCCAAAAGATGTTCATTTTGATCAAAGCATAAACAATACCCACCAAAAATACCAATGATATTATTATCAAAGTGAGAGAGACTATTATCACATCAAACCTTAAACTTAGACCCCAAATACTTGTTGAAATAATGTAACAGCAAAGAGTATTCTTATTATTATTTGATATATTATTCATTGGATCAATCCCCATTGTGGATTGATCATGTCAACTATTGTAATAGGACCAAATCCCCTTTTGCGGATTGGTCAAATGATAATTATAATAGGCAGAATAAGAAGTCGGCCCCAACAAATATTAAAGAGGCCCCAAAAAATATTAAAGGTGGTTATAACCACCTAGTTGGAGAAGTCAGCCCTACGAGTGAAGAGACACTTCACACATGCTAGTCTAATACAAATAAGGAGGCTAGTGCCTCACTTAGACACACAACTCACTTGCTCATTGAGAGATAAGCTTCGGATCTGCTGTTGGAGAAGAAGGAGAGAGAGTGGAGCATATATGGGAGAGGAATTTCTATATTAGTTTAAGAGATCTCTTGGCATTGTATTGGCTATCTATATTAAGGAATTTTTGTTGGGTTTTCTTCCCCTAGAGGGTTTCCCAGGATAAATGTTGTGTGTCTTGTGATTGTGTATTTCTTAGTGATCTTGGATTATGCTATTGTTATCTAATAAAATGAAAAGAACTATAATAATGGCTTAAACATTAACATGGTATCAGAGCCAAGCTGAAGGAAGCATCTTTCACAAGAGTGAAAAACGTCATTGTTGTCATACATGAAAATTAGGGCTTTTTGATGGTGAAGCTTTTCAGCCCCAAAACCATCTAGAAAAGTGCACCCTCCCCTAAGGATCACTTTGGCACTCTCAGTGCACCTTTTCAGTGGTTGGATCTCCCAAAAAGTGAAACCCTAGTTTCACAAAGTATGAGAAGTACCAGAAAACCAGTGTACCAGAAGTACCAGAGTACCAGAGGTACCAAAAGCACCAGTCCAGAAATCTGCAGATCAAATTTGGAGAAGCAAAAGTTGGATTTTCTCAGATCCAAACACACCAGGCTACTCACCTCAGCCAAGCGCACCTCCTGGTAAGTTCATATTTTGATTTTGAGCATTTTCATTTTTTTGTCATTTTCCTAGCTCCAGGTAAAAATGTCTGCAAGCATTAAGCTTTTTGACAAGCTAGAAGGAGTGGAAAATTTTCGTGCATGGAAGTATATGATTGGCCTCATTCTTGAAGAGAATGACCTAGGAAGATTCATCAAAGAAGAAGTACCCGAACCCACCAATGCTACAGAAAAGGCAAAGCATCAAAAGGACACAATCAGGGCCAAAAGAGTCATTGCAGATTCAATCAAAGACCACATGATTCCTTATGTGTCATCTAAGAAGACTCTGAAGGAAATGTTTGATGCCTTGACCAGACTATATGAAGGAAAGAACATAAACCAGAATATGAATCTAAGAACTCCACTGAAGAATACAAGGATGCATAAAGGAGAAACAATTCAGGAATACATCTCCAGAATCTCAGAGTTCAAAGAACAGTTAGAAGCTATTGGAGATACCATAGATGAAGACAAACTCATAATCACGACCCTAAATGGTCTCACAAGACCTTGGGATGCATTCATCCAAACGATATGTGCCAGAACAGAGAAACTGAAGTTTGATAGTCTATGGGAAGAATGCATCCAAGAAGAAACAAGAGTAGTGA
>SNQJ01S0194956.1:0-12092 GCA_010110895.2 Picea sitchensis | reverse complement strand
TGTTAGGAAGGAGTTGGAACTAAGCTATGCAGGCAGTGGTCGTGATATTTTTTCGGGCCTTGTTGTTTCCACACGAGGGTCGGATCATTTCCATTGATCAATTATCCTTCTCTCATCCCGACCCTTCATCGGGGGTATCAACAGTCCCGATGATTGATAACCCTCAACCTAGCATCATCAACATAGGGGTTGGTTTGTGCCCACCTTTGATGGGTACTTTCGATTACCCACCTTCGACCGACAATTTCCATTACATATCAAATGTCCCCGACCAACCTAGGGATGAAATATTTCAAATCTTGTCATTTCACATGACTTACTTTAATGATCTGTGGACTCTTCCTTCCCCATCAGCTGCGATGGAAGGGACAGGGCACCATGGCATTGCCATGCCTTTGTCTGCGAAAGAAGTTGCATAATCTATAGTCCAACAAGCTTCTGCCGACCTTGATCTAAATCCCGCACAGGAGTTAGATCTGGTCCCCGAGCCTACTTGGGCTCAAGGTTCCCTTACCGATACTAATTCTTTAGACTTAGTCTTTCCCTTAGACGAGGTGATTATTGAGGCAATAACTAGTTTGGACATACCCTGGGATGATATTCATCACATATATTACTTCCTCCTAGAGTTAAGAAGAATTGAAGTAGGTGAATTCACTCTGACTATGACTGGAGATAAGGCTTTTCCTATCAATCCTTTGGCTACGCACACTGTTTAAGATGAAGGAAATATGGAAACCATTGCTAAAACAATACCTATTGATATCTCCAGAATCCCTGGCGTTGTGGATAATATCTTCATCGTTGCAGATTTCTCCCTCAAGGAGATTCGAATCTACACAGATTTATTTAAATAATTTTGTGATGTGTTTGCCTGGTCTTACAAGGAAATGCCAGGCATAGATACAAGAATCATTGAACATGAAATCATGACATATCCTGATGCCAAGCTGGTCCGACAGAAGCTTCGTCCAGTTAATCCCAGGAAAGCAAAAACTATTAAGGCGAAAGTAGAGAAACTGCTCAAAGCTGGTTTGATCTACCTCGTCCAATTGACTCATTGGGTGTCAAATCCCACGCCAGTCAACAAAAAATAGGGTATGATTCATGTATGTACATACTTCTGTGATTTGAACAAGGATTTTCCAAAGGATAATTTCCCCACACCATTTATTGACCAGATAGTTGATGAATGCGTAGGTTGCGAGGCCTTTTCTTTCATGGATGGTTTTTCGGGATACAATCAGATACAGATCAAACCTGAAGACCAACACAAAAGCGCTTTCATTTTTTTCGTGGGGTACATTTTCTTATCGAAAGATGCCTTTTGGTCTAAAAAATGCTGTAGCTACTTTTCAGCAGGCCATGTCTTTTTCTTTCCATGAACTCAAACACATAGTCGAGGCTTATCTTGATGATTTAGCATCACGATCTCGCAAGAGAGCTGATCATCCCACACACCTCTGAATTATCTTTGAGCGATGTCACTACTACCAGATCTGCTTGAATCCAAACAAATGCAGTTTTTGCGTCACATCAGGTCGTCTGCTTTGTTTCATAGTTTCGAAAACAAGGATCATGGTCGATCCTCTAAAGGTTGAGGTGATAGTTCATTTTCCTCCCCCATGCACAATCCCTTATCTTCAGAGTTTACAGGGAAAAGCAAAATTTTTACGACATTTCATCGCAAACTATGTCGAGATCAAAAAGGGTTTTATGCATTTATTGAAGAAGGATGTTCCTTTTCATTGGGACGAAGCGGCTCAACGCTCTTTCTAAGAATTGAAACATGCCCTCACATCTACCCCTCTGCTTCGACCACCCAATTATAATAAATATTTCTTATTATACTTGGCCGCTGCAGAGTCGACCATCGACATGGTCTTGGTTCAGGAGGATGCTTTTCTCTCAGAATATGTGATCTATTACCTAAGTTGAGGCCTGGTTTGACCGAAACTCAATTATTCTCATGTTGAAAGACTTGTGTTGGCAGCAGTTCATGTTGTCCAACAGTTCCGTCACTACATATTGTTTCGCAAGACCACCGTCATAGCTATTGTGAATCCATTTCAATACGTATTGACATGACGTGTAATTGGCAGAAAGATCAGTAGATGGATAGTTATCCTCCAAGAATTTGACTTGGATTTTGTCTTAGCGAAATCCAAAAAGTCATTGGTCTTAGTGGAACTCATTTTGGAACTTTCGGTTGAATCAGCTAATGTTATACTCGAAGAGTCACCTATCAAAGGAGACATGTCCTTGATCACGTCTTTGGACCCATGGTACGAAGATATACTAGTCTATCTCCAGAATTTGAAGTGCCCAACCTCTGCTTCTCATGATGAGCATCGCTGTATACACCATCAGTTCAAGAGCTATCTCATACTCGATGATACTCTGTATCATCGAGGTGTAGATTTCATCCTTCGTTGGTTTCCCATTCATGAAGAAGTAGAAATCATGATTAACGATTGCCACACTAGAGCATGTGGCGGTCATTTGTCTGAGTTGGAAACAACCCAAAATATTCTACGAGCCAATTACTTTTGGTCGACATTAATCAAAGATTGTGTTGAATTGGTCAAGAAGTGCCACCCATGTCAGATCTTCTCTTGAAAGATGAGGGCACACCCCGCTACCATGTTTCCCGTCATCACAGTAGGTCCCTTCACTAAGTGGGGGATTGATTACGCTACATGCAACCTTCCTTATGCAAGGGGGCACCGTTATATCATTGTAGCAGTAGACTACTTCACGAAGTGGGTCAAAGCTATGCCAACGTTTAAATATGATGGCGAGACAACAACTCTCTTTTTGTTTAACTAGATAATAGCAAGGTTCAACGTCCCAAGAGAGATTGTCACTGACCATGGTAGTGACTTTCAGAAAAAAATGATGTCCAAGTTAACGTCAAAGATTGGGTTGAGGAAAGAACATTCATCACCCTACTACCCACAAGCAAATGGTCAGGTAGAAGCTTTGAATAAATCCCTTAAGACTATCCTACAATGAGAGATCAATTTGGTCAGGTCAAATTGGAATTTGATGTTGTACTCTACATTATGGGCCTACCGAATGTCTGTTAAGACTGCAATCAGTTTGTCACCTTTTCAAATCGTTTACGGGCTGGAATCAATCTTGCCTAGAGAGTGCCAAATCCCCTCTCTAAAATTGGCAGTGTAGTTATTTACAGACACTTCACCGCTTGAAGAGAATTTATTATATCTTGAGCATATCGATGAGCAACGTCATGATGCAGCCTTGGCTAATGAGGCTCACAAAAAAAATTCAAGTGTCAGTATGATCGATCCGTCAGTCCTCATATTTTCTATGAAGGTGACCTTGTCCTAGTATATGACCAAGATAAGTACCCCCTAGGGGTAGGCAAGTTCAAACGCATGTGGTTTGGACCTTTCATCGTGAAGGAGTTTCTAAAGAAGGATGCTTATCTTCTGGTGGACTTTGAGGGAAATTCTTTGGCGGAGCCTAGAAATGGATTTACCTCAAGAAGTATTACTCGTAGGTAGGTCTCCTTGGGAGACTTCTTGTAACATATGTATAGTCTTATACATTTTTGTTTTAGTTTTTGTCTTTTTGGTTTTATGGACGTGTCATTTTTGATGTCATATTTTTCACTGTGGCATATGTCAAGTGAATAGGAGGTGTTCGTTGGATTTGCGGATGATGCTAGTCAACACACTCGAAGGCTTTCTTCCACATCATGGGTGTGTTAGCATCTAAACATGTAGGGGGGTGTTTTCCTAATAGGTGACCCCCTTTGGTGAAAATATGGCAAGAAGTGGGTTGAAAAACCCACTTATCCTAAGTTTGGGGTGAAAATGCACATTCGTTAAGCGACGGGCAAATCTGGGCGGCCAAAATCTACGTGCCCAGATCTACGGTCAAGGTTGGATTCTGAAGCCCCCTCGCCATTCTACCTTTAAATAAGGGGGGGGGCAGGTCCAGAATTTGATGCGCATCTCTCAATGACTTGGATTTGGGAGCCCTGATCTACGGTCAAGGTTGGATTCCGGACCCCCCTTTCCATTCTTCCTTTAATGAGGGGGGGGGTCTGGAATGAGGTTGTTTTTAGTGCGGCCCCCCTGCTATCATGGAGACTCCTCCTTGCGTCAGCCCCCACTTGTTCCAAACCACTTATCACCTTCTCCTCCTTCTAACATATGTCCTCCACTGTACCTCTCTCATTCCCCTATCACATCTCCCGCTCCTCTCCTACCTTTCGCTACCACACACCTGTCCTCCACTCTCCCCGGTGTCATGTCCCTTTTCCCTTAGACCCTCTTATCTTCCAACACCTGTATCTCCATGCTCCATGCCACTCCCACCTGTTTCATGTCCTCACTCCCTGACCTTCCACATTGTATCCTCCTTGTCACCTTCTCGTGGCATAGCACCTCATAATCTGGTGTCACAGCCTTCGTTTCTTCGCCACTTGGTGCTTCCACCTCAACACCTCTCATATCACCTTCATAGTGTTGACGCCATTTCCCTCGTCAGACCCTCATCCACATCCTCCATATGGGTCCCCTCGTAGCAGTCCAACAAAGCAACATAAGACAAAGGGAGACTGCCACGTCCTGCAGGTGTAGAGTTGACCAAGCCTCGCCTCATCCCGAGAAAGCAGTTATTGAGGTAGTTGATGGTGGTTGAAAGTCGTCTCCTTCCATAAATAGAAGGCCAAAAAGGACAAAGTGTAGAGGTAGACTGTCAGTCTATCCTGACAAGGATCGCATCTGACAGCAGATTGCATGGGCAGTCTGCCCAACGTCTGAATGTGCAGCCTCATAGAGAAACTCACCTACGTGAAGCATTGAACTCATGACATGATCGTGCCTTCAGTGCTTGAGTCAGTTCCAAGTATATATAGGCATTTTTTCCATTTTGTAAATATCGATGGTAGAGCGAAGCTCCTGATTGTAAAGTTTTAATAGATGTTTTGGTTCTCTGGTTATGTAACTATATGTAATATTTCTTGTTTAATGACAAACAACTTTCCCATTCCATCTGATTTCCATCTCATACTGAGGGAGTTCATGATTGACTGATTCACATGAATCATTGTGATTGTGTTATGATAAAGGTTTTATTGTAGTACTGTCATATTCTCCAGTGTTTCTGCAATTTGAATATAAGAAGATCTTGTGTTTAGGTTTTCCTTCTACAGGCTATTAGAAGCTCGATGCCTACAATAGCCCTTCGCATTTCCTCACATAATTGTTCCTCCTACTCATCCTTATTACAACTTACTATCTGAAGTTAAACTAAGACCTCACCTGCTGGTGCATGTTCGGCCTAGTTTCGGAGTTAGAACGATATTGTTCTAAGTTTTCTTCCATTTGATCACTCTTTATAAACAAATCGTGACACAAAATGATGGGCGTCAGGCTCTACTCCTGTTGCAATCCAGGAGTGAATTCTGACGCCAACATTGTTGGCACCGTTGCCGGGGACGAAGTTGAAGATTTTCCATGGGTAGAATGACAACGAGCCTCTGATTCTGAAGGTGCATTAGACATCAGAACCATTGAAGATTGCACTTGCACCTGGCGACTCCTCTAAGGTCATTCCATCTGGTAACTCCTTTGTTGCAGTGCCTCTAGCTACACTTGGTATCTCTTGGGAGACACAAAGCTCAGTTCCGGTCTTTGATGTTGAACGAGGACTGGACACACTCATTCTGCATAGCATTCACCTGGAGACTCCACATTTAAAGACTCCATTGGAGGGTATTCTGTTGACAGAAGGAATTCCATGTCGAAGGGAAAGACCAGGTATCAGTTTATGAGCTTACTGCATGAAGTTATGTATTTCTTTATCAGCTCATTCTTCTCTTTCCCTTCATTTATATAGATTTTTTTCCTCTACTTTGTACATTCTAATGTCCTTGATCCTCCCCTTATCCACTCAGACTTGGAAGAAGAAAGCATAACCTCTTCTTGTGTTGTAGATACTGATCTTGTGCCTTCATCTCTGCCTATCCATGAATATGAGATCTATATCACACCTCCTCTTGAAGTTGAGCGCCCTTGTTTTCCTGAGGAGGTTGAGAATAATTCACAGTCTTCCCAGACCTTGTTACCCCCTATTTTTCCTGCTGAGCCTCCTCAGCCTCTTGTTGAATCCCATGATCAACCCACTGATTTTCAAATCAAAATCAGAAATAGGTTGTTTAAACCTCTCAGGATTCCATATCACCTTAACCCTTATCCTCATGATTTCTTTGAGTATCTTTCTCGATTTTCTGGGGAAGGTCATGTTACATATGAGAGGCATATGGAGGCCTTTGAGACCCTTATTGATCAGTTTGAGATCGTTCACGAGGATGTTGTCATGAGGATGTTCTCACATTCCCTGTATGGAGATGTTACAATATGGTTTATATGTCTGGAGGCCGGTTCTATTGGTTCCTGGACCGAACTATACCATGCATTTTTAAAATGTTGGGGTGAGAACAAGTCCTTTGATCAATACTGGTCTGAGTTTAATTCTTTGAGGAGAGGGGAAGATGAAGCCTTGGTTGTTTTCAACAAGATATTTTCCAGTGTTTATCATAGCATGCCTGTAGAGATAAGACCCACAGAGACTACGACTATGGTTTACTATATCATGGCTCAGCATCTAGAGCTAGTCTTCTTCCTGAGAGAGAGGAAATCCTCATCATTGATACATCAGTTTGAGGTTGCTATAGAGGTTGAAGAAAACATCAGGGCTAGCAGGTGGACTCATAAGTAGGGAGATTTGCATATACAGGAAAAAGAAGACTGTCAGTCTGTTTCAGAATCTGAGCAAGGATATAACAATTATGGATCAGATATGGAACAAGAACCAAGAAGTAGGTATGATTTACAAATGGAATCAGTTTCTTCATCTTTTGCATATTTTTCTAGGGATGTATATCTTTCTGGTGATCAGTTTTCAGAACATCTTGAGAATATGGAAGTAGCTAATTATACTAATAGTTGCTTGCTCTTGACTGATCATAGTCATTATGACCTAGATCCTGCTGCTCCTTTATTTGAATATCATCTTTTTGGGGTAAAAGCTGGAGCCGCAGAAGATCAAGAGTTGTTTTCCAATGAGGGAGAAGGACATTCTTTTGCGAGTAGAGAGTTTTTTGTAGAGGAGCATCCTGGTTTTCTGAAGCAGCCAGGATTTCTTCATATTCCACATGATCCTGTGGCCATATACATGGAGTCCTACATTTCAGATTTCCTGAAATGTTCTAACAATATTAGTCCAGCAATACTCACAGGTGAGTATTGTGTTATGAAATATTTCCAAGACCACATTATAGATCCTGTTCCTTTATTAATTAAGGAAAGGCCATGGGTGGAAATCAGCTCTACTAGGCTTGCAAGAAGCATAGAGTAGCATAAAGAGGAAGGTATTAGTGGACAACTCATCTCTTATGCAAAGCCTGTTTGTGGGCAGGTGTCATCTGGCATCAGCCAGCCTGCATCTGTCCTTTGCCCACTTGTGCACTCTAAAGACATCATGCCATAGGTGAACAACCACGGAAGACAAGAGATGTTTTCTGACCAACTGAACTCCTCTGGCATTAGATATTGTGACCTTGTGGGGTCTTATATGGAGTTTTTATTTCCAAAGGCTTTGGAGCCTATAAATTTATTCCCCTTCTCAGCATTTGGGGGTATGGACATCATGGTTAACCTCATCTTCACCTGGCTGTCATACCTCCCTAGCATTTTATGGAGCATCTACAGTAAAGAGAAGGGATGAATCACCAAGCAGTATGGGTGGATATGGTGGAAATTTTCTTTCACCTAGCCCATGTATACAGTTTTAGTATCTTAGGCCCTGTACATAAATAAGCTCTTTTGAGTAGGTGTGTTTATTTGTTTTATTTTCCTTTCATCATATATTTCTCAGCAAAAGGTTTTGATCTTGACTCCATAGCCCAACAACAAGGCACTGGAATTGAAAAATGAGTCCTTAGAGCATCACAGGGACAACTCTATCCCCCATGGAGCCTAATGTTAGCACCTAAACATGTAGGTGGGTGTTTTCCTAATAGGCGATCCCCTTTGGTGAAAATATGGCAAGAAGTGGGTTGAAAAAACCACTTATCCTAAGTTTGGGGCGCAAATGCACATTCGTTAAGCGGTGGGCAAATCTGGGTGTCCAGAATATATGCACTCANGGGGGTCTAGAATTTGACGTGCATCTCTCAATGACCTGGATCAGGGAGCCCTGATATACGGTCAAGGTTGGATTCCAGACCCCCCTTTTCATTCTTCCTCTAATGACCGGGGGGGGTTCCAGAATGAGGTTGTTTTCAGTGCGGGCCCCCCTGCTATCGTGGCGACTCCTCCTTGCATCGGCCCCCACTTATTCTAAACCACTTACCGCCTTCACCTCCTTCTAACATATGTCCTCCACTGTACCTCTCTCATTCCCCTACCACATATCCCGCTCCTCTCCTACCTTTCGCTACCACACACCTGTCCTCCACTCTCCCCGATGGCATGTCCCTTTTCCCTTAGACCCTCTTATCTTCCAACACCTGTATCTCCATGCTCCATGCCACTCCCACCTGTGTCATGTCCTCACTCCCTAACCTGTCACATTGCAACCTCCTTGTCACCTTCTCGTGGCACAACGTCTCATCATCTGGTGTCACAGGCTCAGTTTCTTCGCCACCTGGTGCTTCCACCTCAACACCTCTCATCTCACCTTCACAGTGTTGACGCCATTGCCCCCGTCAGACCCTCATCCACATCCACCATATGGGTCCCCTCGTAGTAGTCCAACGAAGCATCATAAGCCAAAGGGAGACTACCACGTCTTGCAGGTGCAGAGTTGACCAAGCCTCGCCTAATCCCGAGAAAGAAGTTATTGAGGCAGTTGATGGTGGTTGAACGTCATCTCCTTCCATAAATAGAAGGCCAAAAAAGGACAAAGTGTAGAGGCAGACCGTCAGTCTATCCTGACAAGGATCACGTCTAATAGAATATTGAATGGGTAGTTTGCCCAATGTCTGCATGCGCAGCTTGACAGAGAAACTCACTTACGTGAAGCATTGAACTCATGACATGATCGTGCCTTCAGTGCCTGAGTCAGTTCCAAGTATATATATGCATTTTTTCCATTTTGTAAATATCGATGGTAGAGCGAAGCTCTCGATTGTAAAGTTTTAATAAACGTTCTGGTTCTCTGGTTATGTATCTGTATGTAAGATTTCTTGTTTAATGACAGACAACTTTCCCATTCCATCTGATTTTCATCTCATACTGAGGGAGTTCATGATTGACTGATTCACATGAATCATTGTGACTGTGTTATGATAAAGGTTTTATTGTAGTACGGTCATATTCTCCAGTGTTTCTGCAATTTGAATTTAAGAAGATCTTGTGTTCAGGTTTTCCTTCTATAGGCTATTAGAAGCTCGATGCCTACAACAACCCTTCACATTTACTCACATAATTCTTCCTCCTACTCACCCTTATTACAACTTACTGTTTGAAGTTAAACTAAGACCTCACCTGCTGGTGCATGTCTGGCCTAGTTTCAAAGTTAGAACGATATTGTTCTGAGTTTTCTTCCATTTGATCACCCTTTATAAAAAAACCGTGACATAAAATGATGGGCGTTAGGCTCTGCTCCTGCTGCAATCCAGGAGTGACTTTTGACACTAACATGGTGATTTTCACACCTCAGGGCCAGTTGTTGTCTTCAGGAGGTATCTATTTAGGTGACGCCACAAACAATGTCGCCGAATACATCGTAGTCTTAGGTATCTGTGAGGGTCTACTTAGATGATCAACTGGTTTTGTCTTAGTTAAATGGGATTTACCACGTTTACGATCCTATGCTACACCTACAGTTCCTTAGGGTACGTCTTTTAGAACGAAGCTTTGATTCCATTACATATATCCATGTTGCTAGGAGATTGAATCAAATCACAGATACTCTAGCTAATCATCTATTAGATTGGCATATTGAACACATGTAAGATAAAGAACACACATGCACATGTAAATACATTTGTAAAATAGATGTAATCCATAAAATGTAAAAAGATGTAAATATGCATATATATATCAAAATATTAGAGTACATGGGTGGGCGCAAGTGCCTCAAAAATATGTCCAGTAAGAGTCATGGGGCTTATGCCCTAAAAAATATACAAAAAGTTCTCTTGACACGTAAGTAGTCCAACCTAGCTAAGGGTGGGGCATGTTGGCCCTGTCATAGTGAAAAACTACGTTTTCCAAACACCGAAAGAGCTGGACCTAGGTCCATGGCACCCCAACTACGTGAGGTTGCATCAACGATGGGATATCCTCGATCTCCACCATAGAGACTATATGAGTGAGCGCGGTGAGGTTCCTCTCTACCCATCTCAATACTCTCTCAGCCTCTCTGGCTAGAGGCCCCCCTGTTGCTACTGCTGCTAGTCCAACAACTACAACTGGTCCTGCCTCTGGTCGAGGATGCCGCCTAGTCCTTGAGAATTCTACTAGACGCACTGGTCCCACATCTGTACATAACTTATACATAAGTGTTAGATACTTGGGTATACAAAACAAATGATATATATAAAAAGACATAAAATTAAATAACCTTGAAAATAAAACTTACCCATCTCTCGCTCTGCTCCGGGAGGGACAGACATGTCAGGATCCCTAGAAAAATTGATCTCGACATAGCGGTAGTCCTCTATTGCTGGAATCTACCATTCCCACTAGTCAAAAAAAATTTCATCAAAGGCCTCGATGGTCCTCTCTCCCCCCTGTCGTGGAAACAATGTCGCCCACCTGCATAGCGTTGGGAGAGAGGCCTCATGCCCTCATATAGTCTCTCAAGGATTGAGACTGGGTACCCTCTCAAAGAAAAAGGAACACAAAATGGTCCCAAACCCAAATTTTCGATGCTCCCATATCTGACACTCTGTTACCTTTCTCTTCATACAATCCAGTAAGGTGGTACTCCAGTTGAAAATCTGTGCATTTAAGCATTGTACTACACAATGCATGTGCGCCTGGGAAGCCTAATGCAAATCCACGGATCCAGTGATCTGCCCAATGAGTAGAACTATCACTTTGAGTGATAGGTTGCTGATCTTATGTATAGGCACCTGGGAACCTACTTTCTCAGTACCATCCTCGCAATGGATTCCAATCAACTCCTCAATGTTGTGAGGCCCAGCGGGAAAAGTACGCAAGTTGACTGGATCCCCTCTCCTTGAGAGACCAGTAAGGAAGTAAATATCTTCAAATGTTGGAGTCAATGACTGCCCCTTGAGCATGAATGCCTCTATGTCAGGATGCCAATAATCTATCAAAGCATTTAGCAACCTGGGTTGTGCCCTCATAAACGAACACTAGAAGAACTTTAACAACCTGCACTGTGATAAAACAATGATAGTAGCAGGGTTCTCTGAGACCAAAAAATCAATGTCCTCATGCTCTCTCTCTCTCCAATGAACATACATCCTACAAAATGCCAAAGTTTGGAGAGTTAACTCTTGCCCTTTTTATTTTTACCACTTGTTGGAGGGTGTATGCGGGTTGCCTTGGCGACAGTCGCATGTGCATGTGAAAAATTTATCTTCTACTCACGTGTACATGTGGGCTGTGCTTGGATAGCCTGCGTACACACAAGTTCGACCTTTTTTAAAGATTAGCGCCCCCACAAAAAACAAAAGTGAATGCAAAAATGAAATATTGAAATGCAATAGAGGCTAGTGTGTACTTACTTGGTCCAAACAAAAGTTCGTTTCGTCCACTAAAGCTCTCAGAATCAACTATTTCTACAAAGGGGTGTTTTTTGACCTTTGGTCAATTCTAAATTTACAATGGTGATAATGAGCTTCCAACTTTCTATTTATAGACCTTTTGGTCCCTTTTTGTCATTTTTGCTAGCTTGAAAATTGTTTATTATGGTTCTTGAGTTTCTCAGGGGTTGTTACGATAAGTGTTACTTTGGGTATTTGGAATTTTTTTTTGAGAGTTGGGTCATTTTTAAAGGTCTTTTGGTAAAAAGTCATTTTTCCAAATTTGTTCATATAAGATAGGATTCCATCTCCACTTGTTGCACCTCGTTGT
>SNQJ01S0194954.1:3882-17576 GCA_010110895.2 Picea sitchensis | reverse complement strand
ATTTCTTTACTACAACACTAAGTGCTTTTGGAATTGAGCATATACAGTGCGCAGCTACCTTTGAAACAAAAGACTTCCCTGGGTTGATAATTTATGTCTCACTTGGTTGTTTAAAATTAATTAAGAAATTATAGTGACCAACACCGGCTTACCCAAATCGGGAAATAAATCCGTCATCATGGTGGTTGTTGATTGCCTTTCCAAGTATGGTCATTTATGACACCTAATTACAACATCCACGATGGCTAAAATATTCATGGATCAGGTCTTCAAGCTTCATGGCATGCCACACTCTATTGTTTCTGATTGTGACCCAACTTTCACAAGCAATTTTTGGCAAGAACTATTCAAGATACAAGGCACATAATTGCATCTCAACACAACTTATCATCCCTAGATTGATGGCCAAACGGAAGTTATCAACAAGTGTTTGGAAACATATTTGAGGTGTTTTGCCTCAGAAAAGAAAAATCAGTGGGATCAATGGTTACCACTAGCTGAATGGTGGTACAACACTTCATACTATACAACTACATGCATGAATCCTTTTGAAGCGGTATATGGATAGAAGCCACCTTCAGTTCTCTCATACTTACCGGGTGCCTTGAAGGTCCAGGCGGTTGACCTAACACTTACAACTCAAGAGGCTATTCTCCATACCCTCAAAGAGAATTTGGTCATGGAACAGAATCACATGAAGCAACAAGCAGATCAAGGTTGCTCTGAACGTCAATTTGCAGAAGGGGATCAAGTGTTTCTTTGACTGTAACCTTACAAGAAAACTTCCCTCAAGGTCGAGCATTGTCAAAATCTAGCGCCCAAATTTTATGGTCCTTATACCGTGTTCAAGCGCGTGGGACAAGTCGCCTATCAGTGAGCTTTTCCCAGCCATTCGAAGCTACATCTTGTTTTTCATGTTTCATGCTTAAAGAAGGTGATTGAAGCTAAGTGCCAAATTCAAACCAACCTTCCAAAGTTAGCTGAAGAAGGATCCATTTGGCTACAACCAGAAGTAGTTTTGGACCAGCGTGAGCATCGCCTACGTCAGAGAACCATCAAGGAAGTGGTAGTCTAGTGGAAAGATACAACTCCAGCAGATGCCACTTGGGAATCGACTACCATTTTGCAACAATTTCCTCATCTCAAGCCTTGAGGACAAGGCTGTTTTTAAGGGGGTGGACATGTTAGGGTCCTAACCCGCACATAGGTAGAACAATATATTTAGATGTAATAAAGGGCAATATTAATAAGGCCTTTCAATAAAATAGAATAAGGCGAATGTAAGAAGACCTAATAGAAGCTTCCGCTTCTAGAAGGATCTTCCTCTAGATGCTTCTTTTTAGTATAAATAGGAGTCGAGGGTATGAGAACCCTAGCTTGGATATTATTGTAATAGAGATATTCTCAACTGGAGGTTTCCCCCTCGAAGAGGCCCGTGAACATTGCTTTCAAATTCAAAGTTCTATTTCTGTTGTTATTCTTATATCATTTCAGTGTTATTGTGGTGAATGTTCTGGTTATATTGCTATTATTCTACCATTACTAGCATTTTATTTATGTTCTGCATACATTTTATATCTGGTATATTACAAAAGTGAACATTGCTTCCCTTGAATGAAGGTATCATTTTTGGTGTTTCTCTTATCAATATTCTTTTGTTCCATTTATATATGCTAAATATTCATGTTTCTGCATATTATATTACATCTGGTACCTTACAAGTGGTATCATAGGACTTTCCTTGGCATAAATTGTGGGTTAATTTTTTTTTAGGGTAGAGGCTTGTTCCAACGTCTTAAAACTACAATGATCTATCGTTCAACGCATAAATATACGGTCAGGGAAGCATACATGCTAGAAATAAAAGAGGTTTTTAAGCTCACATTGTTGGACACACTTGTAACCCCTGCTGGTACCCCTTCGAGTGGTAGCGCATTAAAAAATACTTGCATATGGACTGGACTAGGTTTCCCAAAACCTGCTATATATTAATCGATCAACCACCAAACTGCTATAGTTACACCAAGAACAACACTCAGGAAGATACTCTCTTTTACCAAGGTAATCAGGTAGTACGACTAACGGTATGCTATAGCCTCCTTAGTTGGTGCCCTAAGATATTGGGTTGAGTACTGTTGTTTGACCCCACACATATATTAGAGAGATATATCACACATAAAACCCTTGTCTATAGGAACCCTTAAAAATGAAAATAGAAAAAACAAGGAACAAATAAGATCTATTGTCGTGCAACCTTGCCTTCTGTATTCTGGTTGTGAAATTAATACACATTTTTTCCTGTTAATAATTTTTTCATTTTGACATTGCAGTATTATTCAGAACGGAGTATAAATTCACAGGATTAAGAGTCTGGAGCCTTCCCACACCCTTATTTTATACCTATCCCATTGGACTCCTCTTTTCGTTCTAATCACAAAGATACCTATCATTTTTAAGCCTTTTTTTCTTGTGGTCTCGACCCCCTTCTCAACACCCTTATTTGGGACCTATCCCATTGGATTCCCCTTCTCGCACTGATCACAGTGGTATCTATCGATTGTAAGCCTTTTATTCCATGGACCCACCCACCCTTTTTCAGACTCCCTTCTTTCCCACCTCTTCCTCTATTTCCCCTTCACCATGGCCAACATCTGCAACCAATAACTTGAAAACCAAATCATATGCACATAGATTCCAAAATGGACTACATGAAAAAGGAGCTGAAGAAGGACATCAATTCCCACCTTCCCAACTAGTTTTCATCCCACCTTAATTCTCAGGTTGACTCCTTTGCTACCAAGGTCCTGGAAATATTTCCATTTCTTGGAGTCCATACCTCATCTGAACAACCTTCTAACCCAGAAGGTACGACTTCCTCCAATTCACAACCTTTTCAGTCCAACCCATTTCATCATGATTTGCGTCTTCCATGAGTGGAGGTGAGCAAATTTGATGGATGAAATCTCAACAGTTGGGTCACCGAAATGGAACATTACTTCTCCTTGCATGGTATCACCGATGACTTGGCCAAACTTCATTACAGTGTCCTCTATCTAGACCCTGAATGTTGGCAATGGTGTATAAAATCATGCCAAGGATATGTTGCTTGGACACAGTTTGTGGATGAACTTTATGAATGATTTGACACCGACACACAATCCGTAGGACATTTGACCAAATTGAAATAGTCCAGTACTGTGGAAGAGTTTATTTCCACATTTGAGCAATTGAATTTTAGAGCATAGGGAATGTATGATACATTTTTCCAGGAATTCTTTATCAGTGGCCTCAAGGATGAAATCTGAGCCCAGGTCCTCATGACTTTCCCCTAGACTTGGTTGGAAGCTACTCAATGTGACAAGGAAGAACATCATGTTGTTTTTTCCTAGCACCGAAAACCCTCTTTTCTTCCTCACCCTCTCCCTCCCAATCCTACCCCTCATCCCAACCCTCTCAAGGTCCATAAATCAACTCAGGGAGAAATGGCTGAATACCAACTCAAGGGTCTTTGCTATAATTGCGATGAAAAATATTTTTTGGGGCACAAGTGTAAGGAACATAAGATGTTTATGGACATCTATGAGGATGTGTATGATGAAGAGGTGGAGGCTAATCCTGTGGATAAGCTACCTAATCCAAATGATATTTCTCTGCTATCTGATCCACCATAAGTTGAATCAATCATTTCATTGAATTCCCTCACTGGATTCTCTGCTCCCCAAACTGTCAAGATAATTGGCTACATTAAAAATTGAAAGGTCATCATCCTAATTGACAGTGGAAACACCCATAATTGTATTCATCATCACATTGATCAAGAAACCAATTGCTATATATGTGCCATCAACAATTTTCAAATCATGATTTCCAATGGCAGTTCCATGAAATGTGGGGGGCATTGTGAAAATGTGCATGTCCAAATTGGTCAGTACAACCTGAAATCTCATTTGTTTTCTATTGACATGGGTGGTTGTGACATTGTGCTAGGTGCGGAATGGTTATGCACTCTTGGTTCCATCCTCATGGATTTTAAGGAATTAAACATGCAATTCCAATAGGAAGGCCACCACTATAAGTTCCAAGGCACCACAAGAGGCTCCCCTGATATCATCAGTTCCCATTGAATGGAAAATATACCTAAAAAAGGTCATTAGGGAATTATATACCAACTCCGTGCCATTCAAGCAATTAAGATAACCTCTGTGTATCCTGACCTCCAATCTATTCTTTGCAAACACCAAACTATTTTTTCCACTCCCCATGGAATTCCCCCTTCCCGTGGTGTTCATGATCATTCCATTCCTCTAGTTCTGGGTAGTATTCATCCCAATTTTCACCCTTATATTCATCCCTTTGACTAGAAGAATGAAATTGAGAAATTTGTTCAAGAATTGCTTGATGCGGGTGTTATCCATCCTAACACTAGCCCCTATTCTTCTCCTGTGGTCATGGTCCTCAAGAAAGAAGGCACATGGCACATGTGCCCATAATTTCAACAAAATCACCATCAAAAAAATGTTTCCCATTCCTATCATTGATGATTTATTGGATGAATTGCATGGTGCTCAATACTTTACTAAATTTGATCTCCATTCTGGCTGCCACTAGATACATATGAAAGAGGAAGACATTCCAAAAACTGCATTTTGAACTCATGAGGGTCACTATGAGTTCTTGGTAATTCCCTTTGGCCTGTGAAATGCCCCCTCCACTTTCCAAAGTCTCATGAACCATGTCTTCCATCCTTTTCTCTGTCATTTTTTCTTAGTTTTATTTGATGATATTCTAATCTGTAGTAAAACATGGACAACCCATCTTGTCCATGTGGATAAAGTTCTCCATCTACTTTCTCAGCACCAACTTTTCCTTAAACAATCTAAATGTGCCTTTGGCACTTCAGAAGTGGAGTACTTGGGTCATATTGTCAGAAAGGATGGTGTAAGGGTAGATCCTAAGAAAATTGAAGCTATGCAGGATTGGCCTCGCCCCAAAAATCTCAAGAGATTACATGGTTTTATGGTTTAACGAGGTACTATCACAAGTTTGTTCAGAATTATGGAAAAATTGAAGCACCTCTCATTGCTCTCCTTAAAAAGAATGCTTTCAATTGGAATCCAACAACCGATCAATCCTTCCAAACCTTGAAAGAGGCTATGTGCACAAATCCTGTCATGTCCTTTCCCGAATTCAAGAATACTTTTGTCCTGGAATGTGATGCTTACGGGAAAGGAATCAGAGAAATCTTCATGCAATAAGAACGACCTTTGGCCTTCATTAGAAAACAAATTTCAGAGCGAAATTTGGGCCAATCCATATATCAAAAGGAAATGTTGGCTATTTTGCATGCCATGGATCTATGGTTACCTTATCAACTGGGGAAACACTTCCAAATTAAAACAAATCATCAGAGACTCAAACATTTTATGGAACAACAAATTTCATCACTGAAGTAACAAAAATGGGCGATTCAGGTATTTGGATATGATTATGAGATAATTTACAAGAAGGGAAAATAAAATATGGTTTCTGATGCTCTTTCTAGGAAGTATGAAGATGAAGGGTCCCTCTTTTCTCTCTCATTCCTTGTACTAGATTGGCTCCAAGATTTTCACCAAGAATGGATGCAAGACCACAAAATTTCTTTCTTGATACAACAATTTTAAGACAATTCTCTAGTTTCTCTAGGGTACTCTTGGCTCAATGATGAGCTTCGCTACAAAGGCCATCTGTATTGAATAAAACAGTCACAACTTAAATCTATGGTGATTTCAGATCTTCATGCTTCACCCACAACTAGGAATTCAAGGTTTACCAAAACCTTTGAAAGGGTCAAACGTTCCTTTTTCTGGGATGGTATGAAATAAGCCATTCACACCTTTGTGGTTGAATGTGATGTTTTTCAATGAAACAAGGGAGAAACAATCAAGGCCCCAAACACACTACAACCATTGTTATGAGGAAAATCTCTCTATGGCTAGGGTAAACCACAATAGACGAAAATGACTGTAGAAATCAACTCTCTTCTCAAGTATGGTATATAAAAAAATATGCTAGAAAGACAAGATAAAAGGCCTACCTCGTCTAGAGGTTTGATGAAGTCCACCATTGAGCACTTGACCCAAAGAAATATACCTACAACTAGTCCTCAACAACCAAGCAAAGAAAGCATATGTTGATATTATATGATGTTAGCACATTCAATAGCATAATCCATTAATAAACATGACAAATACACCCATGGAATAATAATTCAAATATTTGCAAGATATCAATTAGACGGGAAAATAGTATTTCTATTAATAAATGATCAACATAAGTGAAAATTTTACAGACTTCCATGTCAGCACGGTTCAAAACCGAGAAACTAAGTTCCCTCCAGCTGAGCCTCCACCACTTCAATCCTCCACCAAAGACAAGCTCATAAGAGAGAAAAAATGAGGTTCTCAATCAATAAGGGAAGATATTTGGGGGTGAACACTATGTTTAGACTTAAAGGACAAAGGGATGCAGACTCAATATGAAGTAAATAATTTCTCTAGAGTAACTTTTCTCTCAAAGTTGAATTCTTTCTCCTCTTTCCATAGCTCGGAATTGGCCCATTTATAGCCTTCGAAATGGAACTGAAGGGTTGATTCAGAACATTTCTAGTAATGGAAGGACAAGGATCATAGATCTCCTGTCATGACATGGAAACCTGACATTAATTTTCATTTTCTGGCACAAATCCTGATGCACACGGGCTATAGTGGAGCATCTTGCATATACGCATGCTGTATAGTAGGCAAGATAAGTACATGTGGAAAAATATTTATTTTTGGCTCTGGATTTTACAAACAGGGATGATAAGTCTGCATGGGGAAATCGAAAAAGACCTTCTGTGCAATATTGCATAGGGTGAGGCAAATCTTGCTATAATAGATGCCCCCCTAATGTGTAAGTTCATAGAAGTATTTGCGATGGCTGAAATACATTATAAACAACCCAGAAGTGGAGTGATGGGGAACTAGTTTCTCATTACATTCTGTATTGACTTTGCATACATGGCTGCCAATAAAATTACACTGCAGATCTATGTGAAAATATACTAAATGAGTTTCCATGGCCATGAATAGGAAAATACAAATACAGTTACATGCCAAAAAGTTGTCATAGTCATGAACAAGGCCCAATAGAACCGGTCTCAAAACCAATTTGAAGATATCTGTATACAATGGAGTAAAATATGATCTCTCATGATCACTGAATTCATATAGGTACTGGTCCAATGAAAAGGAAGCAACAACTCAGGAAAGCTACGACCACATAATGATGTCTTCAAGTGTTATACACAATCTGCCAAGGGTGCAAGTCTACATCATGTGAATAAAGGATTTTAGGTCGAACACAATGAGACATTGTTTGATTACTGATCATTGAGGTATACTGTTAAAAAACGAGAGTCAACCTAACGATAACGAAAGTAGGTATCAAGGCACCAAGTACATTCTTACAAGTGTGAATAAAGGATCCAGTCTCGAACACCTGAAGAATCTATTGATCAGGAGACATTGATGTATTCCCAACTGTCGATGGCGAGAGAGCCTACCACTAATGACTGCAAGCCTCAAGGTACTCATAAGACTCTAGGTCCCATTTCCAGAATAAATGGGCTGAAGTCGATGGAAGGAGACCTACTAAAAGGAGATAATTAAGGCATCTCTTATCAATCAACATGAGGTACAAAGTAGGAGCTTCATGATTTGGTGGAAATCAGACGAAGAACATGTTCATGAACCAACGACCCTGTGCATCTTTCACGTGTGCCAAGTGCAAGAGGTACACGAAAAATACCCTTTGAATAGCAGCCAATGATGAAAATCGCTGACAAAGGAGAGGAAACCACCAATAAGGCTAATGGCATCCAAGAAACTGCATGAATCCCAATGTGTGAATAGATTTCTTGTCGTCGAACACAAGGGAAACCACACAGTCAATGACCAATGATGAAATGTCGACTGTTGGGTTCAAGGTTTCCTACCAATGATGAAAGTATGGCCAGGGTTCATGATAGGACTACAATATCATGTGATTCTGAGACAAACTGAGGGTATGGTCAACATGCAAAATCAAGAGTTCTGAGAAGTAGTCGACACATGTTGATATAATTACTTTGAAAAAGAGCATGAGACATATCGAGGACTCCGACAACATAGACCCAATGATGAAATGATGAGATGTAGGAGGAATCAATGAAACTCTCTATAGGGACTGGAAGAGTAACCAGTCGGTAGAGAAGACTCTGTAACGAGCTCAACTTCCTAAGTCCATGCTAATCCCAAAATTATGATGATGAATGGAATCAATAATTTTGTGCTCTATTCAAGGATGATACGACTACTACCGATACAAGATAATACTCCCTTGTCGCCCGTATTTTTTTTTTTTCAAAGAAAAATGAATGCTATGATATAGAGGAGGAAACGAGTGTTGTAAGTAAGAAAAACTAGTTCCAGTAGTGCAACATACCTATTCTCAATGAAAGAAGATGCATGCGGGAGATGGACACTCAGGGGAATGTTCCCTCCTAAGTATAGGGTGTCAAATTGTGAAGGATATAAAAAAGGCTCTGCTTGGTTGAGGATGCAAAAACTGCTGAGGCAAATGGTTTACAACGCAAAGCGAGAACCTACTATAGGCTCAATACTGCAAGCGAGGGAATAATATGAAATCACAACCTAACACCAAAAAATGTCCTTTTTATGTCTTTTAGTATAATTGGTGTAAAAAGGGATAAACTTGTGCCAAATAGAGATCCTTTCAAATCCAATTTACGAGTGTGAAAGAGATAAGTTCACTCGACAATCTTTTCTCTTTTTGAAGATGAGTTGGAAAAGAGATTAATTTAAAATTGTTTGGGAGTCCTCGGGGTATAAGGTAGCATGTTTATGAGTGAGAAATGAGGCTCAACATAAAGTCATGTACTATCTATGAGGGACTCCCGGTCCTATGGAAAAAATCTCTGCATGGGCACCAAGTGAAGTAGGGGATCTAACTAGGGCACCCATGTTTGGTAAGTCTCTACCACTTGATAACGACACGACTTATAGCATATGGAAGGTTCCTTGTTGCAACAAATGGGTTCGTACCTAAGGCATAAAAAGTGGCAGTTATAGGATAATGCAAAAATGCATGATGGAATGGATACATATCCTATATGTTGGGTAATGAAAATACCTGCCCGCGGTGACGAACGACCAACATAACATTGAAATCCGCAAGACTAACTGGTGAAAAATCAACTCAATCCACCTTTGTATTAGTCCATTAGGAAAAAAAATGGCTCAAAACTATATAAAGTAGGTAAAAATTGTTTATAAATAGTAACAAAACAAAAAATTACTATACCATTTTGATTTTTAACCCAAATAGTGAAAATTGGACCAAAATACCTCTGAGATTCAACCAGTGATTGTGGGAGCGTCAGGAAATGAAATCAAAAACCTTATGGACCAGGTAACTCTTCTTCCTTTCCTCTTCATTTCTAGTGGATTAAACTTTTAAATTAGGTCCAAATTTTGAGTAATTTAGGTGTAAATTATGAAATTCGGTGTACGTGGGCTATCTCTTATCGGGTCGTGTATATGATGGGTTATACGCACCTGTGAAAACTACAAGGCACATATACCAAGACCTATATGCGCATGCAAGTGAATCAAATCACGTACATGCATGCAATTAGTGATTTCTATGGTTTCTAACTCAAATTTTGGATTTATTTTGGTAGAATGGTTCTTGAATGGAGGGAAAGAGAGAACGAGGAGGTCAATGCTGCTGTGGATTGATATCTAGGGGCCCAAATGGCATTGAAGATATGTGGCTTATATAAATTTTGGGTGCTCAAAGGGATGAGGGCCCAGGTGAGGTTGCTTGATATGCTTGTGGGTTACTAGGACCCTGGGATTGAAAGCTTCATCCTCGATGGACAACCATTGAGGATTGAAGTTAAAGATATCTACTTTTTGACTAGATTCTCACGCCCAGGAGAGGTTTTAAACCTCAAATCATGGGGAGCAGGGAGCGAAATGAAAATAGAGGAGTACATCGAGGCCCATTGTGTAGCAGGGACTTCGAAGGTAGGAAGTCAACTCCCTATTCGAGCGATAAAAAATCTCATCCTAAAGATTGTTGTCCTCGTATTGATCAGGATCACAGGTTTGGCCTCGTTGCATCAAGCATTGAGACTGCTCATGTTCTATGCAGTATAGTGTTTGAGACCCATATTATATGACTGGTGTTCCTCACTACTGGAAAATATGAAGATCCAGTTGACAGAGTGCAAATAGGGGAGTAAGAGGAATTTTGGGTTTGCCTCTATCTTATGCAGTTTCTTCTTCGAGTGGGTTTCGGGCTTGGGACCTAGAGTCGAGATTCTTCCAAGAGGACCTCACGATCCAGCCATGGCACGGTGGACCGAGGTAATGAGGCAACAGGGGGGAGGTAGGTTTCCCACACCCTATAACAAGGATTTATTCTACTGGTGGTAGTGACATGTCATTGCCCTATATGACTATCCCTATGTGGGGATAGACTTGCGAGGAGATCCATACATGCCACTTCCACCAGGGTCCACCTACGGTGACATAGGTATGTCGAATGTTTTTAAATGTTTCATTTTTTTTTTTGTATAATAGGACAAAAATATTTTTGGGTGGTGCTTAAGTACTAACTAGACACTTGTGTAACACAGAAGTGGGTCCACGACGACCAAAGGAGATTCCTTTACATCGATGGAGAAACCAGGGAGATGAGGTAGTGGGGGGATAATTTGAGAGAGTCCTACAAAACGTGTAGGAAAAACTTTCTCGTTTGACTCATAGGATTCCCATTGTTTAGGTAGAGGATATGCTAGAAGCCATGCATCAACAAGTGGTTGGTGTGCCTAGAGCTTGGGTGCGACTCTTTTGGAATCTCACAAACGTCGTAGTTTTTTACCATGACACACATCCGACGTCATAGGCGTAGATGTCATTGATATTGTAGTACCGACTGTATATGTGTATTGAGGGTATTACCCCCAATTTTGTACTATAAACACCATATTTTTTGAAATATATATAAAAAGGGATCTCAGACTTTACTTATATTTTACAATGTGTACATTGATGAGATGGTTTTCTTTGATTTAGTTATGTGACAAATGCCAATCTAAAATGAAATTAGCATAAGCATCAGATACATGATTAGAACTCCTAGGAATGTGATAATATGTAATAAAATCAAACTGTCTTTTTAATAAACGTACCCGTAGGATCACGCACGCGGTAACTGCCGTTCAACTAACATAATACTAACTGGGAATCTAGGTAAACCTCTAAAGAGAGAATACCATGTGAGATAGCATCATACAAAAGTTCTATAATGCCACTATATTCAACCACATTATTCGTGGATGGCCCTAGGAATACGCCACCTGAAGACACCAGTAGACCCTCAGGTGAGTAAACCACCCAAGCAACGAAATCCAAGTTCAGTGTATGATTACTGGCCCCATATACGAATCCTAGATAGACCAAAGACTTCGTTGACATATTCCAACCAAGGGAAAACTAGATAAGCAAGTTGAAGATGAAAACAAAAGGGAAAAGATATATACACTAAATTACATTAGTATACAAAGAGTTTCACCCAAGCTTGGGGCTCAATCGTAATATATTTTCAAGTAGAACCATTCCTAGGCTTAGCTAACACATTCCCTTCATAATATTCTAACTCGTAGGCTCCTTTTTCTAAGACATGTCGCACGATATAAGGACCGTGCAACATGGGTTTAAACTTGCTTGCCCCCAGTGGTTCTTTGGCTTGATCATACAAGAGGACCAAGTCACCCTTAGTGTACAACTGAGGATAGATAGACTTATTGTATTAGACCTTGACATGTATTTTGTTTACCTCGATATCTGCAGAGGCATCTCGACGCTGCTCGTCAAGATTCTCTAGGTGTACAAGGCATCGCTCAAGATCGAAAGTTTCAGGTAGGAGCGCAACTGCCAACTTAAGAGAAGGTTTTTCATATTCAATAGGTAATATCGACTCCACACTGTGTACTAACTGGAAAGGGGAATATCCAGTGGTAGTACTGACCGAGGTTTGGTATGACTATAGTGAGGGATATATCATAATGTTCCAGTCGAACTTACTTTGGCTGATAGTTTTTTGCAAAATGGTCTTGAGAGACTTGTTGACGACCTTTACTTGTCCATTTTCCTGGGGGTAATAAGGAGAAGAATTACCATGTCTCAAACCCAACTTAGATGCTAGCTCTTCCATCATTTCGTTCTGAAAGTGACTACCATGATCAGTGACAATCTCACTCGGGATACCAAACCGAGTGATAATTTGATTGAATACGAAGAAGGAGGTAGTCTTCCCATCATATTTAACTGCAGGCATGGTCTCGACCCACTTAGTAAAGTAGTCGAAGACCATGATAATGTGATGATGCCCCCCAATCAAATTTGGGTTGCAATCCATGAATTCCAGCCCCCACTTGGTGAAGGGACCGATGATAATGATTGGATGAAGAGGGGCTGGATGCGAGTGAATTTTTCAAGTGAAAAACTGGAAGGGGTGACACTTCTTAACTGCTTCAATACAATCTTTAAAGCTAGTAGGCCAAAAATAACTGGCTCACAATTTTTTTTGGGTTGTCGCAAGCCCGGATAGATGACCACCACAAGATCGAATGTGGTAATCATTCAAGATTGACTTAGCTTCTCCATGAGTTAAAAAATGATGCAAGATATTGTCTATTCCTTGGTGATACAAAGTTTCACCGACGATAGTATAATTCTTCTCTTGGTACCTTACACATTGTCAGTCATATCGTGAGAGATGCTGAGGGAACTTCAAAGTTTGAAGATAGAGAACAATGTCTCCATACCAGGAGTCAGACAATGAGACAAGAAAAATGTAAATTCTAACCTTGTACAATATACTGCAAATTGATATTCAGAAAAGAACAGAAAAGATACAATGGCAAATACAAACATTACACAGAGATTTTTCACCTAGAAACCCAAACTGGGAAAACCAACATATATTATATTCGTACATTGTGTTACAATACAATATACATATAGGAGATAGCGTCATCCAAAACCCTAACCCAATGACCTAGATTAGTCCAAAACCCTAATTCCTTAACCGGAAATAGAAAACCATCGGCAAAAAACCATGTGCAGAAAAAACCACCTAAATATCATGTGGTCCCGGAAATATGTCGTCCCGGTAATATGTCGTCCCGGAAATATGTCGTCCCGATTTTTTTTTTTCGGGGGCGATGCCCCCAAACCCCCACATGGGGGGATCCACTCCCCTCTAACTCCCATGCGTGCCTGATGTAGATGCTCAGACACTAATACTCATGCAAATAATATAACACATACCCAACATTCTCCCACTTGTTTTTTTCTTTGCACACAAGGGGTTACATAGTCAACAATCTAGGGAAACAATGCCCATGGATCCTCTACACCAAGAGAACTTCTCAGTGCTCACATATTTTGTTAATGAATCTTCAACATTCTTCAAAGTGTCCACCTTCATCAATTATACTTTCTTTTCTTCAATCATGTCTCTCACAAAGTGATATTGAACATCAATGTGCTTTGTCTTTGAATGATAAGCAGGGTTCTTCACCAAGAAAATTGCACTCT